>JARJPP010000201.1:0-26872 GCA_030782485.1 Beauveria brongniartii
CCCCCCCCCCCCCCCCCCCCCCCCCCCCCCCCCCCCCCCCTTCTCGCCGCCATGACAGGCGCGCATGATGAGGTTGGTGGCTTGCGACTTGCATGGTACCCAGGGGGGGGATCATTAATCTTGTTTTTAGGTGCCGGTGGCAAAGGCAGTCAGCCCGTTATCGGGAGTTGACGGTGGGAGGGTGGGTTTATCAAGATATTTTTGCTACGACTCGATTGTTGCTACGATTCGGATTCCTTTTGGCAAAACGGCAGCATTCTATCGATTTTCACTTGAGAATGAGGTAGAAGAGGTATGCGGATAACAATATGCTTTTGCCAAAGTCAAGTCTATCATGTAATTGCTATGTTGTTGTTCGCTGCATTTGAAATGCCAAACAATAAAAATGCTGTAAGCTCGTAGACTGGCTTCTCTGTAAGAAAGCATGCCAAGGACAAACAACTAGAGATTTCCCTTCCGTCTAGCACTCAACGTCGCCATCGAGCTGCGACGTCCACGGCCGCTCCGATGCCTGGTCTACCCTCTTCTTGCGCAGGCCCAGAAGGCGACGCCCTGTCCCCTTGGCCGGCGCCATGTCTGCCGCGTCCGTCGACTCCCTCTTGGCCGCTGCGCGGCTGGCTACGGCACTCCAGCCGCTGGCGCCGTCGTGTCTGACCGAGGAGTCCTCGCGGCGGGTGATGACGTCGCTCGCGTCGACGTGGCACAAGAAGACGTTGCCCGCAACGTCTTGGTTGCGAACACGCTCCGCGACGCTCTTTTTAAGCGCGCGCAGGGCCGTTTCGATGCCAGCGGCCGACATGAATGACGAGTACTGCACCGTGGCGCGCATGAGCACCTCATCGGACGGTAGGTACTCAATCTTGAAATGAAGGGACGGTTGTTCGGAGAGATCGGCCGCCAGCGCGACGGCCACTTCATCTGTTGTCAGTCCAAAGCGAGGCGACGTAAGGAGGAAGGCGTTGAGGGGCTCCGTCTCCTGGAGTACCGGCGGCTTCACGGCGTTGGCGGCCAGGGCGGCAGCGGCTTCCTGTGTGGCGCGAATCTTGACACACTGCGCAATCGTCTTGCTGGGCGCCGAGACGAAGCGAGGGCCCTTGTACACCAAAACATAGCGGAATGGTTCATTGTCCTCGCTGCGGCTTTCCAGGCCGTAGTCTTCGGCCAGAACATGCAGGAATCGACGCTGATTGTTGGGCATGGGCTTGTAGCGAATTCTGATTTCCGTCGGGCTTTGCGAAAAGACGCGGAATTCGCGCTCCTGCGTCTCGCACCATGACGGTGTCGCCTTAAACAGGGCGAGAGTGTCGTCAGAGTATGGTACATGGTCGTTAGTATGCGTAGCTGGATCAATGTTGAGCGCGGCAGCCAGGCGTCTGTTGCGCTCTTGTCGCAAGCATTCATCGTCGCATTTGATCTCGGGTCGCGCAGGCTCGATGTTGGTGTTGCTTGCAAGGCATCGAACTTCCTGCTTGCGGAGACCACAAGGACATGCGATTTCGGTCTTGCCAGAGCATGCTGCCGTTTCGTTGCATGGTGTTTGGCCATGACAACCACTTTGGCACCGATGCTCACAAAACATCTTGACTTTGCCACAGATTTGGCCACATTGTCCCCCTTCAAGCGTAGAGTCCTCGCAATCTCCTGGCCGATGGCATAGCTTCTTACAAAAATGTAAACCACACTTCAACTTTTTACCACAAGGCTTTCCACATCGTGCTTCTTGAAGGTGGCAAGGCTGACTGTGCAGCTTTTCCTTTCCACAGGAACACCATTTGTCAACAAGGAATGGGCATTTGGGACATCCAGCTTGCTCGGGATGGCAATGATGCTCGACCGGGGGATGCCCGCATTCTGGCCGACGCAAGCAATGAAACCGACACTCTGGAGCAACAGTCCCGCAAGGCTGAGGCGGTTGCAGGACTGTTCGACCACAATCGCAGCTGATTTCTGCAAAGATGGCCTCAGGGCAGCTTGCACAAGCGCCACGATGGCAAATTTGTTGGCAATTGTGGCTGCCGCATTTCAGAGCGCGGCCGCAAGTCCTGATGCATATGTGCTCTGCCTCAACAGCTATTTCTGGGGCTGCATTTCGGTTGCGTCGCCGCGCAGCCTGTCTTTCAGCGGCTCTCTTCTCTCCTGTGCAGCAAATTTCCGTACATTTGTGGCGGCCACAGCTCATGTTGGCACCACATGTTCTAGCACATGTCGGTCGGCTTTCCTCGCGCTGATGGCAGACTCTCGACTCGCTGATTCTACCGCAGCGGCAGCTTACGTCGACTTCCACCAAGCAACAGCCACAGTCACCTGCGTGGCATTCTGACTTGCACACATGGCCACAAGAAAGCTTCTTCTCGCATATCTTGTCGCAGTGTGGTATGGTATCGTCACAACTGTTCCTAGGGTATCCAGGAAGCTCTGTCAGTGATGTCTTTCCACAAGGGCAGTCAGTGACAACATCTGGAGCAAAAGGACAGTGGGCCGGGCTTTCATCTTGGGCGTGGCAGACTTGAGAGCATTCGTGCTGACCACAGTCGTATTTTCGTTGGCACACGGTTTGGCAGCTAAAGGTGCCTTCGAACAATTCCTCTTTCGAAAACGAATATGAGACTTGGGGATCATCTCGTTCCGAGCAGGGAATCTGTTTTGAAACACGACCACAGAAGCAGGTAGCATCTACTTGCACTGGGCATTCGCCACATAGTCCGCTATGACATGGTATTTCACACACATGTTCGCCACAGGGCAGCAAATCACCACAGGTGTCCTGGCAGCTCCAGCCGTGTTCGTAGTCGGTCTCCCTGCAAAGCTTTCTTGATGAGTTTTTGCCGCAAAAGCACGATTGCTCTGGGCCCATAAGGCTACAGGGCGGACAGGGGCCAGAATGGCATTGAAGTGCACAAGGATGCGGGCATGTCGGACGTGGCTTCGAACATGTTTGACCACAAGAATGGGGCGGTAGCGACAGACTGGCGGGCCTGGGGCTGATTTCTTTACCGCACCAACAATGGTATGTGCCTGGATCATCCGATAGCTTGGAGTTGCAAGCCGGGCAGCGCCAGGAGCTCTCGTTTTGCATTTGAGCAGATTGAGGCTCCTCCTTCTTCATCTGGTTGCTGTGCCATTTCTTGGCGCATTTCATGTGAACAACAGTCCAGCAGAGCGTGCAGGACCAGATGTGGGAAGTACGGAGGACTTCGTCTGTGCAAACTGTGCATTCATAATTGGCATTACTGATGTCTTCGTGAATGCGCGTGGCTAAGTCGGACGCCGTCGACTTTGGTAACTTTGGTCGAGTCTGCTTGGGGTGCGACGGGGCAGGTTTCGCCACTCTGCTACAGTGACGTTAGTAAATAAACCGCTGTGCGACGGGCGATGAATTCCTCATTGCTGCTCACCTTCGAGGCACTATCGGTTGGCCCGGAACGAACTCAGGAGCATCTACACTGAAGCCGACTGGAGCAGAAGAAGATGAATTGGAAAGTTCATTGCTAGCTTCTGTGGCCGAGCTTAGATGGCCTCCAAATGCGCGGCGACCGGCAGGATGGGGTCCAGTAGGAGTTGATCCTGAGACGCCTGTCTGGCGCTTAGAAGGCCTGTTTCGGTTCCCGCGTGATCGCGAATTTGACCAGCGAGTAGAATCCTCCTGAGGAGGAGCAGGCGATGAATGCACGCTGCCGTTCACACTAGGAGTATCGGCGCTCCCCTCGAAAGGGCCATTATTTGGTCTTGGGCCTCTATCACTACGACCTCGGCGACGGCCATGATTGTATCTCCCCCTGGATGACCCTTGTGATGGAGTATGTGGTGGGTTGCCTTGGTTTTCGGGCATAACTTGAAGAAATGCGATGGGGGCCTGCCTCACCAATTGCGATGAGAGCAGGTGTGCTGGTGTAGACGTTTGCTGAGGAATTTATGCTGCGGCGCGCGGGCCCGGGTGCGAATTGAGTGCTTAGGAAATAGCGGTATCCCGATCGAGGGCCTCAAGGCAGCGAAAGCGATATTCAATGAAGAATGCGAGTTGAGATGAACAATCGAGGCGGCTTGGAGGCGGTTTGGAGGCGAGTCCTTGATGATTTTGAAGGTTGGTGGAGCGGCGCTGCCGCCCGCGAGCCTTTCCTAGCTAGGCCTGGTTCGAGACGCCACCTCCAACGCTTACCAAAGGCTCCTCGGCTTCTCAATGAGTCACTTTGCAAGACTCATCTTGCACAGATTTAACAGTCCAATTGGCCAATGCTGAGACGCGATTCCAGCTACTGATGCACGACCCACAGCTATCGAGTCACAGGTTTAAAAAAAAAAGCAAAGAAACAAGTCAACGTTTGTTCCTTGGGGTCTGCATTCTGTGGATTAGTCTTGTCGCGTGCCTATTCGCTGGCGGCGCGCCACAAATGGGGAGCTTCGCCAAAGATATGAATAACTGACAAAACATAACCAGAAATTACATGGATATTTACTTCAGGCATCTCGGGAGAGGTGGTTCTTTCTTCGACTTCCTTGTCCGCATATCAGTAAACTGTTTGCTCCTCTTTCATGGCTCTCTTATGGCTCAACAACGTCCGGTCGGATGTCAAATCCGGGAAGAGGACTTTTCGTGAACTACCTTTATTTTTAGCGCGATAAAGTGAATAGTCGGGTCATTTCACATAGCTGCATTCGTGCTTTGGCGGGTGAATCATGGGTAGCAACTTCAAGAAGCTTTCATGAAATGTCTACAGGGTAACTACGTTTGGACTTCTGGTGACCACCTGCCTGATGAACGTAGCATACCCCCCTGATTATTGCTTGTAGAAAATGCTTTGATAAATCTATAAATGGCATTTGTCGGCATGAAGGGTACCCCCACGCAGTTCTGACGAAATGCGGACGTCCAGGTTCCGGGCCGCGCTGGCCGAGCAGATATGACGAGATCCAACATTGGGGATAACATTATGGACAATATTCGCTAATGCGCAAAGCTGGATCTTTTATCCACTACAAAGTTAGTGAGCTGCGCAAGCCCATATAGCTATACACTCCAGAAGTTCACAACTCAAAATTTAAACTGTTGCTGCGTATGATGTCTCCTGATTGACTTGCATGAACGATGAATAAGAGCATCAAGCTCTCGGTCATGTATTAGTGGTAAACGGTTTCGCTACTTGGTAAATAGCGAATTACAACCATCCATGGAGAATGTATATCCTTGCATTTTTCTGAACGAACCAACTGTATCAGTTCATATGTAAAGCGCATGCAAGCCTCAGCACTGACCGCCGCATCGGGTTGCGGCACTGCGTACAGAGCAATGCCGCATGTTCCAGTACGATCATTGTCGAAGGAAAGGCGTGTTTAATTTGGCGTCTCGTATCCATAGGACTATGAATACGTGCGTTTCTGCTTCCCGGCGGCTTTGCGCAAGGTACCATCGACCGCATTGACACGATTGGGTCCGGCTCTGCCAGCGCTCGGAGGCGAAGGACAGTAGAACGGACGAAAGAGCGGATGAAGAAAAGTGGCTGAAACTTTGACGACAGGTATAATTATACGATAGCACAAGGAGAATGGGGCAATACTGTCATACTCGAAACCAAGATTCTCTCCCGTA
This sequence comes from Beauveria brongniartii, assembly GCA_030782485.1. Classification (NCBI taxonomy): domain Eukaryota; kingdom Fungi; phylum Ascomycota; class Sordariomycetes; order Hypocreales; family Cordycipitaceae; genus Beauveria; species Beauveria brongniartii. The sequence goes on from JARJPP010000201.1 coordinate 5,585, forward strand.
AAGTCTCGGTCAGTCCGAAGCATACAGCAGCGGCGGTAGAGAGCTCTTGAGATGATTGAGCAATGAGCCTGAACAGGGTCAAGATGAAAAGAATTGAATGCTATCATGCAATCTGCAATGCCTCTTTCCGAGAGACAGCTTTAAACCGTCTGCTCACACCGTGTTTGCACCGTGTTTGCACCGTGTTTGCACCGTGTTCGGGGATAATTGCAACTGGGCAGAAATCGTTTGTTTGTTCTTCTCCCTGCCTCTCGTACTCCTACATCCTCACCCATCACGAGTGCCATATTTGCTGTCGGCTTCCGTCATACTGTTGAAGATTCTGATTTCGCCCGATAATTGACATTTGGTCTGAACCCTGTCTTGTCGTATGGAGCGCGCTCTTCGGCAGCCTGCTCCGCCCGCATTGGGCGAGCCCAGATCAGCTCAGACGCTTGAATGCTTCTCCACGGTGCAGTGAGCGAGCCTCGTCGCCATCGGCTCATCGCCACGCAAGGGACGACATCAAAGCGCCTGTGCAGCTAGGCTGCTGCGCTACCGCCCTGTCGCGCATCTCACGCGAAATCAGAGTCTGCTGGGTGGCGCGTCGCCCATGCTGACTTGGAGCCATGGAGCAAAGCCTTTGCACTTAGGATGTGAAGTGAAACTCAATCAGGAATCTGAAATACTGACCTCAAGTTGCTGATGAGTCATATATTCTCTGAATGTATGAAGATAGGAAAAGGCGGGAGGCTTAAGCCTAACTTTGCGCGGTATGTGTGGTGAGAACCGGCCGACCGAATACCTATGTGTGACACGCACCTTTCTGAACAGTTCTGGGCACTCTCCTACCATCACTGAGCTGTTCACCAAACGAAAATAAATAGTCGATGGCATATGCGTCTTACGAGCCTCACATTATGTATCTTCCTGCCCTTTGCCATGTGGTTCGCCGAGGGGGCGTGCGCCGCCCGGCCCTTTTCTGTAACGCCCGCGCTCTGAACCCCGCCCACCACAACCAAGTAACAGTCGGTTAGGGGAAACTATCACGTTCGCAACGATGACTTAAACCAGAAGCAACCTTGGTCAGGCACTACAAGCGCCAGGTCCTCGTTCGTCGCTCCACGCTATTCGACCGTGCCAACAACAAAGACATCAGGCCCGGATATTTCGATTCGGCAATACGGCATTAGTGGAGAAGAGACCGTTCATGAGCTGTTATTGATCCCACTCTCATCTTCCGGAGTCGTGTCTTGGGGCCTCCACGCGTATGGTATTACTTAACTTTCTAGTCATTCGTCCTGACCGGAATGAAATGCTTCTTCCGCTTCTCTCACTCTTGACTATGATACCATGTAATGTGCTGGAATCGCTATTTGCTCAATACACTCTTTTGAAGCACAGGCCCGTCGGGGCGGTACAACTCACCCAAGATGAAGACCCAGACACTGGCCACCACCACATTCGCTACTCTATCTGCTTTTTCGAGCGTAGCAGCCACTTCAGATCAAAGCCGTGCGGCTCTCGTGTCACCGCGAGAATTTGAAGAACAAGACTGGCAGCACCAAGGCTGTTACGTGTAAGTGGATGGCAGTCATATGCAGTACAAGCGTCTGACAATTGACTGATTGTCAACGCAGTGACGTAGGTCGCACAATTAGCGATGCCGTCAGCATCGATGGAGGCATGACCAATGCAAAATGCACAGCATTCTGCTTCGAAAGAGGATTTGTATACGCCGGAACTGAATACTTTTCAGAGTGCTACTGTGGCAACTTTCTCGCTCGCGGAGCGAGGCTAGCCAAGGATGAAGATTGCAGCACCGAATGCGCCGGGAACAACACCGAGGCTTGCGGTGGAAGAAATAGGTTGACTTTGTACAAAACAGAGCTCATTACACCCCCAGCGGTGAATCCAGGGGTCGGTGACTGGGAGTCTATGGGCTGCTACATGTGAGCTGTAGCCACCAATTACGCAGCTTCCATGTTGGTCATGGTGCGCGATCTTGTAAATGCCTGCTAATTTGTGATTAGTGAAGGTAGCACAGGGCGTGCGCTGGAACGCCAGATTTTCAGCGTTCCCAGCAGCAATATGACGGCGTCGCAGTGTATGAGCGCATGCGATATCCAAGGCCTCTCTCTTTCTGGCCTCGAATACGGAGGGGAATGCTGTGAGTCACTCATCGCTCGTGCAAGCCCGTGCAAGAAGGAGAGGCTATACGATATGGAATGCTAATCGCGGTGAATCAAAGTCTGTGGCAACGAAACTAAAAACTACGCAAGAGCTGCAGCCTTTGGTGGCTGTAGCATGACTTGCAACGGCAACCGCACAGAACTATGTGGCGGTTCTCATCGCCTCAATCTCTACCGGAACAAGCTTAGGTACACTTCCAGCCCAACGTGAGTAGTTGCCCTCTATGAGCAATGCCAATGACATCGGCGTCTTACCTCATTACAAAACTCGAACTCGTATTAGCAGGTTTCAGTGGCTGACTCAAGATTCCTCTAATACAGACCACCAGCTCCCTTACCGACAGCAACATCTGGCAGCGGTGACACGACACCGACACAATGCCCCAACCAGCCCGCCACAGTTGGCCAGGAGTGGAACTTTCATGGCTGCTACACAGAGGGAGATGGGGTCCGGGCTCTCGACAACAAATCCTATTCGGACAACGAGATGACTCTCGGAGACTGCTCCCACTTCTGCTCCGGCTTTGCCTTTTTCGGGCTCGAGTATGGCCGAGAATGCTACTGCGGGAACGCCTTCAACGGCGGTGCCATTCAGACATCAGAATCCGAGTGTAGCATGCTCTGTCCCGGTGGCATGCAGTGTGACTACTGCGGAGCCGGCAACCGTCTCTCCGTGTACCTGAATTCAAGAATACACGTCGATCCCAGCGGCAGCGCCATCACCACCGCCAGATCCACTTACACGACTATCAGCACCAGCTTGCATATTTCAGGCGGCCCCAGCTCTGTGTCGCCGAGCGGCATTTCTACACTCTTTCCTGCTGCTTCGTCCATCACCGGCTTGAAGCCCAAAACAGATACTGAAACTTCCAGTTCCATAGCCTCCTCAATTGTCTCCACGGTGACAGCACAGAACAGAACAGCCGTGGAATCACAGCTGACCATTGCTACGAGCGGTCCGATCTCAAAACTATCCACGACCAAAAGTCTGGTTTCCACTGCAACTGCTCCGAACTCTAGGATTACAACTTGGGCCTCCTCAAACTGGCACAGTACCCATACAAGTCTCCCTCCGCCTCTTATCAGTGATACATCCGTTTTCTCAGAGACTGAGCCGTCGTCGAAACTGGTCCCAAACACGGCATCTACAGATACTTTGACATCTGCTTCTTCACTACCATCGACGGCATCGATTTCAGTCACCACGATATCTACAGATGTTCTGACATCTATTCCTTCTCTGCCATCGACTACATCTAAAGATATTCTGACATCGAAAAATATTCCGACATCGAAAGATATTTCGACATCTACTTCTTCTCTGCCATTGACGGCATCAATTTCGATCAACACGATATCTAAAGACACTTTACCTTCGGCTTCCTCCCTGCCATCGACGGCATCTATTACAATCAACACGACATCTACAGATACTTTAACATCTGCTTCTTCTCTGCCATCGACGGCATCGATTTTGATCAACACAACATCTAAGAGTATTTCAACTGATTCTTCTCTGCCGCCGACGACATCTATTTCAATCAACAAGACTACAGGCCCTTTGGCATCTGCTTCTTCTCTGCCATTGACGACATCAATTTCAACCAACAAGACCTCGACACTCACGACTTCTTCCGCTTCTTTCGTCCTTGCCAATTCTTCTAGTACGGCCTCACCGACCTCTACCCCAACCCCGACACCTACTGGCCTAGTTCCTGACGGCTGGGGTTTGTACGGCTGCTGGATTGACGGTGCTCAAGGTCGTATTCTGGATAAACAACTTCCCGACTCCGACGAGCTCACACTACAGTCTTGCGCAGCCAGCTGTGCGAAAGCAGGCTATTCAATCGCTGGTGCAGAGTTTCATTCCCAGTGCTTCTGTGACAACCACATTATCAACGGCGGATCCAAAGCCAACTCTACAGACGAATGCAATACCCCCTGCGCGGGCAACTCTACCCAAAATTGTGGTGGCAGCGATCGTATGACTATCATGTCCGTCGGACAGCCGAAGATTCAGCTCGCGCCGGTCACTCTCCAGGCGGTGGGTAACTGGAGGTACCAAGGCTGCTATGAAGACAACGTCAATCAAAGCAAGGTGTTCTTTTGGCAAAACCTCTTTCCAGATGTCATGACGCCAGAAATGTGCCTGAACAGGTGTGCTGATTTTGGCTACATGGCTGCAGGCCTTGAATACGGCCAAGAATGTTACTGCGGCGACCCTGAGAACATCATCGTCAAGAAGTCAACGAAGAAGGCCGAGAAGGAATGTGACGTTCCATGCGTTGGCAACTCTTCCGCGTTCTGCGGCGGCGATTCGCGCCTGTCCACGTATTTCTGGGGTGGGAAGCCATTCTACTCATGGGATTTCCCAGAGGCTGGAAGCCCTGCCGCCGGCTCCTATGACTTTCTCATTGGCGGCACCAACATACCTCTCATAACTTCTCAGGCAATCAACGGCAAGGTCACTTTCTTGGAAAAGTTTGGCACAGGTCCGCCCAACTCCACCGGTGCCTACGAGCTCGATCTTTCCCAGATTGACAATTGGAACCTGGCTTGGAGAACCATGCATGTCAAGACTGACGTTTTCTGCGCTGCTGGACTCACACTCCCTGACAAGGTTGGCCGCCAAATCAACATTGGTGGCTGGTCTGGGGCGTCGACGTTTGGCGTACGCTTGTACAGTCCCGATGGTAAAGCCGGTGTCCACGGCAAGAATGACTGGGAAGAAAACGCCAGTATTCTCAAGCTGCAGGACGGTCGCTGGTATCCTACAGCCATGAACATGGCCAACGGCTCCATTTTGATCATTGGTGGCGAGGAGGGCTCAAACGCGGCGCCTGTGCCGACTCTGGAAATTCTTCCCTACACGGGCACGAAGCCGCTGCACATGGATTGGCTGGAGCGAACTGATCCTAACAACTTGTATCCCTTTGCTACCGTTCTCCCTTCTGGCGGAATCTTTGTCGCTTACTGGAACGAAGCTCGCATCCTAGACGAGAACACTTTTGCAACGGTCAAGACTCTGCCAATGATTCCTGGTGCTGTCAATGACCCCAAGGGCGGCCGCACCTATCCTCTCGAGGGCGCAGCTGTTCTCCTCCCCCAATACGCCCCTTACAAAGACCCTCTTGGCGTACTCATCTGCGGCGGCGCAACCACCGGACCCAACAATGCTCTGGACAACTGTGTTAGCATCTACCCTGATGCCGAGAACCCCAAGTGGGAGCTCGAGCGTATGCCTTCTACCCGTGTCATGAGCTGCATGGCGCCTCTGCCGGACGGCACCTTTCTCATCCTCAACGGTGCTCATCACGGGGTTGCCGGGTTTGGTCTCGGCGTCGACCCGAATCTGAATGCGCTCATGTACGATCCTAGGAAGCCGCTTGGACGCCGCATCACGGTCATGGCCAACACCACAGTTGCGCGAATGTACCACTCGGAAGGCATCACGCTCCTCGATGGCCGTGTGCTCGTGAGCGGCTCCGACCCTCAGGACGGTGTCAACCCGCAGGAATATCGCATTGAAACTTTTACCCCGCCGTATCTGCTCTCCGGCAAGCCTCGACCGACATTTACCCTCAAAAACACCGACTGGAAGTATGGCCAAAAGGTCAGTTTCAAGCTGGGGGGCAAGGCCGTCAATGGCGACATCACAGTGTCGCTCCTTGGCTCCGTCTCAAGCACTCACGGCAACTCCATGGGTGCACGCACTCTTTTCCCAGACATGTCCTGCTCGCGCACATCGTGTACGGTCACGGCACCTCCTGGCAAGTACATTGCACCGCCTGGTTGGTACCAGTTCTTTGTTCTTGATGGTGGTATCCCAGCTGTTGGTGTCTTTATTCGCATTGGTGGTGACCCTGCCGGTCTCGGCAACTGGCCCGAGGGCGATTCCTTTACACGACCGGGGGTCTAATGGGAGATCCAGTGGCTTCTTTTCAGTGCTAGATAAAGCAGACCTAACGGAAATGAGCCGCTTGTCATGGACGTTCTTTCTGATGAGCCAGGAGCTCGTGTCAGGGCATATAATACCTGTCTTACTCGCTCTTGTGTTCTTTAGTCTCCATTTCCGTACATACGTTGCTATAGTAAAGTTTTATCAATACATTACAGTACGTTATAATACATTACAATACATTATGATACATTATAATATATTATAATGCACAAAAAGTAGTAAGAATGAGTAAATAAGTAGGTCTAATGTACTAAGGTATCTCTACTAACTGATGTACTAGTGTTGATGTACTCGCCTAATGTCCTCCGATGACGTATGTGAGCTGTTTCTTTGTTTCTGTTTCTTCTTTGCGAAGTAATATATAACCATTTGCGGCACTCTCCTTCGACTGTAGAGCGAACCGACCGACTACTCGCGGGTTTGCCTTGTGCTTTGCCTAAGAGCCGTATCAACCGCATCCCTCATAATCCCCGATGTTTGGAAAGCGTCATAAATAGACTTGTACAGGCCGCAGCGGGAATCCACCACGCTCGCCTCAACCGTCGCCGATACGACGCGGTTTTGATCATTCTCTCCCGGGGTCGCACCGCCGCCCAGCAGCTGCACCGAAGGCACTGAATCCCAGCCAGGTCCCGCGGCCGGATTCCTTGCAAAATTAGCCCATGCTTTTTGGATCACTCGGGAGTTGTCCTTCTCAAAGGGCGTGGCACTCTCTTCGGGATAGAATGCAAAGATGGGCCGTATCTCGGCGGAGTGATAGGCGCCGCTGCCGGGAAAGAGCTCCGTATTGGCGAAGCTCGCGTTGTAAAAGTAGCGCCACGTCGGAATCCTGACAAATTTGGAATCACCGGCAAGGCGGGCTGTCGGGCAGGTGTAGATGAAGTCGGTGATGAGTGTTTCGTCGCGCTTTTCCGGGCTGGGGAAGCCTTTGTATCTGGGACGGAAAGTGGCGAGAAAAAGCTTGGCCGTTGCGGCGCCCAGAAATCCAGCCATAATCTCATCGAGCGTCACACCGCCGGTTAAAAACGGCGATGCCTCGTCGGCATTGGAGCCAAGCAAGAGGGGCACGCGAGCGATGGCCTTGTGATCAATGAAGGATGCGGCACGTTTTCCGGGCATGGAGTTGGCAAACGTCACACCACCATCGGGGGAAGCAGTGAAGCTGAGACCTCTGGCTTCGGCAATGTCGACCAAGGCTGATGCTGGGATCTGGCGCATGCACCCGAGTTTGTCGGCCGCAGATTTGCAGTCGGCGTCAGAGAGTAGCGTGTCCCACGCTGCCTTTTCCTGATCCCGGTCGGCCGTGGAAAGTTCTGGCTCGGTGGACTGCAAAATAGCAGCCGCAAAAGGTACTGGATTGGGGGGCGCCGTTATAAGATTATCCACGCTTCTGGCCCCTGAACTCTGTCCAAAGAGGGTGACTCGATTGGGATCACCACCGAAAGACTGGATATTACGCTGGACCCAGTCAAGTGCCAAACGTTGATCATGTAAACTGTATGGCTGATTAATTTTTATTCACGTCCGATGGTAAAGATGAAAAAATATGAAAGGCAGAAAAAGCGATGAGAACGAGATGGACTCACCCGAGATTTCGTTCTGCTTGCGGAATGTCGGGAGAGGTAGGAAAGCCAAACAGGTTCAGGCGGTAGTTGATGGTGACAACTATCACGTCTTGATTCCCAGCCAGATTCGTACCATCATATTGAGGAAGGGCCGCAGTGCCAGATGCATCAGTGCCGCCATGAATCCAGAACATGACAGGTATGTTGGAGCCAGGGTGGGCGGCCTCGGGCGCAAACACATTCAGATATAAGCAGTCCTCACTGTCGGGGACCGAGGCTGGAGGCGTGTTGAAATATTTCCTAAGGAGTTCTGCGTTCTTGGCACCTGAAAGTAGCTGTTGATGACAGGCGTTGCCGAATTGGCTTGCATCGCGCGCGTCCTGCCAGCTATCCGGCTTCTCGGGCAGCTTCCATCTCGTCGGCGGCTTCGCATAAGGGATGCCGAGAAATTGGTTGACGGTGGAGGACACGGTTGGCTCCGATACAGACGCGCCGATGAGGATACCCGAGTCGATTGTCGCGGTAGGACGACCGCTGTCCCTCACCGCGAGGGAGGAGGACAGGGCTGCTTGATACCAGAGCAACACAGTGCCGGTGTAAGTGAGCTTGACCATGGCCACGGCTGCCGGCGTATGCTAGGCGAAGCAAGTAAGTCTGCGACAGAAGAGGCGAGCACCCTTTTTTTTTTTTCGCCTCTTTTCTTTTTTATTCTTATGCATGCATGTTTGGCAATTGGGGCATCGCGCTTTTTTGTAGGCCGTGTCGCCCAAGAGGGGTGTGAGCTAACCGTGCACTATTTGCGTAGAGAGTCCGAGACTTGCTTCTGTCGCACGTCTCACCTTTGCGATGGGCAAACACGAGCACGTCAGACTCCCCGCAACGCCGCCAGCCAAGATGGTATTGCTTGCTTTGTCCCCGGTATGCAAGGTGGTCCGGCTCAAAAGGCAAATGAACGGCCGTGGGTGGGCTCCCGGATCTTCTGGGCCTGCTGATACGCGAGTAAGGAGGGAGACCGCAACGCAATGTCCACATGTCTTGGGTTTTCCGTTCCTTTTGCTGTCTTGGATGGGTCTGTCGAACGGACAGATCGAGACATGACGGCCCTTGGCAATGCTCTAGAGACGCCCAAAGAGCCTGCTGTCGCAACGTTTCCATACTATTGAAACAGCACAGAAACAAAGTATATCAGTAAATAGACCATGAGGCTCTACCAAAATTTTGCGCGTATCTCTACGAAAATAGCTTTTCGTACAGATTAGTAACGACAAGACTCGAGAGTCCATGCGTCAAAGACAAAACCAGAACCGTCGTCGCAATGGCACTTGTCTCACTCCGTCGCCAGGGATGGTGAGATGCAGTCACGGTTACATTCGCCTTCTCTCAGACAGACAGAAACACGAATTGTTAGCGACATCACACGTCAGGCTGCATGAATCTTCACCGACATAATCTCCAAATTCCGGTTTGCTGGTTTTCTGAATGTGAGATTAGGCTGCCTTCTCTCTCAGTTCTGGTGGAGGCGGATCCAGTAACTATGACATGGACCCCCTTCAACGCTGCATTTACCAAAACGTCAATGCGATGCTTCAGGGAGCTCAAGAGCAACCTGGCGCTCGGGATCTTTTCACAAAACATACCAACTCAATGACGATGCATATTATTAATGCGCGATGTCATGCGATCTATTTGGTAGCCCCGTGGCAACCCCCCCTGCTTCTATTTCTCTCAACGAATTTTCCATATGAGATGATCACGTGACTCTGTCGCGCCAAATTTCCCAGGAGCTTCGATATCGGCGGACAAGGCCTTCAGAACCGCCCAGTGCTTTGCCAACGACATTCAATTGCACCGTTTGTTGACGTTCAAAACCTGACTCGCCCAACATGGCTGCAGTTATCAAAGCTCTCAATGCCAAGATTCGGTCGAATCCGACGACGAGCTACATTTGCTCTACCCGTAAGTTACAATTTCGCCTTCAGCCTCTCCGCACGACCTGCAGCTCCTTTTTGCGACGAGTCGAAAAGCCCTCGCCATGCACGCCGCGTACACCTTTCAATCACCGGACCATTCGGGATGCAACATAGTATATCTTGGCCGGTTGCTTGCCTTTTTTTTAGGAAACAATCTGCCATGGGGCGCCGGCAGAGATGACGCAGATGCGTGGTTGTTGGTCGACTGGAGCTGCCGCATTCGTCGTTGAAGCTTTTGCTTGACATAATGACGTGTGCTAACGCAATACGTGCCCTAGATTTCTGGGGGCCCGTCTCCAACTTTGGTATCCCGGTCGCAGCCGTCATGGACACACAAAAGAGCCCCGACCTGTAAGTGACGCCCGGCGGCGGCGTGCGCTGCCGCTATGGTCCCCTCGACATTATCCACCCGCTCACATACTGCTTTCTCTCTGTCCAGCATCTCCGGCCAAATGACTGCTGCCCTCGTCGTCTACTCGGCGACTTTCATGCGCTACTCCCTCGCCGTCCAGCCCAAAAACTATCTCCTCTTTGCCTGCCACTTTGTCAACGAGTGCGCGCAGCTGACACAGGGTTACCGATTCCTGTCATACCACAACTGGGGTGGCAAGGAGGCGCTCGAGGCTGCCAAGGCCCAGGCCTCCAAGGTCGAGGATAAGGCCAAGGCTGTCGTTGGCAAATAAGGCATATCAAAACGAGCAGGGTACTGCGAGGATTCTTTTTCATGACGACATTCCCAAAGGAGACGAGCATGGATGAGCCTTGAGCTTGGAATACTGCTCATGGGTCCCGAAATGTATTTGCTTCGGAAACATTGTATAATTGAGCATAGACGACACTGAATGGGAGCACCTTTGTCAATCCTACGGGCAGACTACGCAGGAAGCGGTCTGCACCATACCTGCCCACGAGCAGACACAATCCACACTGCCTTTTCTCGGCGTAAATAAGCCAGCTCTTCTTGATGAAATCTTGCAATTGCTGTTAATCGGAGAGAAGCATGCTGACGAGGGGTTCGCCTCGAATGCTGTCTGTTACCACACACCACGTTGCAAAGGCTTCGGATAGAGCCGTAGCGGTATTGTTATTTGGTGGAGTTCTAAACAGAGACGTCATCGAGACCATTTGGAATTCACCAGGAGAGGTGGGTATCGGTCATAGCGCCAGGCATTGGGTTTGATCCCTGGAGATTGATCGCTTTGGGTTCCAAGAATGGTACAGTTGTACGTCATTGAAGATTATTTCCCACCTCTTCATTGTCTAGTGCCGAACTGTCTTGTAACTCTATTCGCAAAAAGACCCGTAACGAATAGCTGCCCCGATCTGCCAGAGTCGATAACACAGATCAGAGGGTGGAAATACCCACGGAAATAACGGGAACAAGGCTGTTCTTCAACACATTCGTCTTGGAAAAAGCCACTGTCAGATCCAGGAAGCGAAACGCCGTAAAAAAAAAATGCGAAAGGAGGTAGGGGAAGGTCTACAGAGGTTCAAAGGCAATGTTTTCTACACGACGATACTTGAAGACTGATCGGCGACAGTATGGCCAAGTTCTCGACCATGCTAAAAAAGAGCCGCATCGTAGATTGCTACCTTGATAGCCCCATCTCACAGACCCCTGCTATTTATCAATCAATATACCGGCGCGGCAATGGCCACAGAGAGTCGGTCCGATGCCGATCTTGGAAGTTTTATATCTGCCAAATCGAGAGTGACTGCTCGCGAATAAGCTCAAGTTGCCGCACCGAGTTCAGTACAGCTGGCGCCAGCTTGCGGCGGGCTGCAAGTAATGTAACAGTGCCGCCGGGATACAAAATCCAGCTTTGTTCTAATTACTGGATCAATGCACGTTGCTAAAGATGCGCCCGTGGGTATCCTTTTGTAGCCGACCGATTATGTCAGAGAAACCGGCATGGCTTCGAAGGGCGCCATAAATGGACCAAATTATGGGGGTTGGCTTTGGCTTTGCTATTTGGGTGTAACCATTGGGTGGGTGTGGGTTGCTGGACTGTGCATGTGATGCCCAGCCGTTGTTCTAGAGCAATTCATGACGATTGATTGCGTAACTGAAGATATTTTCTTACCTTGTTGTGTTTCTCTCGAGTTTGAAGTCGGGCTGGAAAGAAGCTAGTGGAGATATGTTTTAAGAAATGACAAGTTTCGGGGCGACCAAGCCGAGGTCGGAGCTGGCAACTAACTATTCAGTCAGTAATGGATAGAGACCGCTTTTCAGTCCCCTGGTACTCCGTATTGTGTCCAAAGACGAGAGATTTAATTACGTCGCTATCTGTCTTATCAACGGGCGCCTATCTCCGCGACCCTACTTTATTTTGGCATGCCACCAGCCAAGCAAAAACAGCAGACTAGCCTTATCAATGGAGAGACTTCTCGGTCCTTTCGACTAGTCAGTTTGCTCACAAGATTTTTTTTTTTTTTCAAGGACCGCCGCGGCGGGTGCTGTGGTGATGGCTATTACGTACCGCGCCAATGGCGATTGCGCAATACTAAAAGCAATCACCTGCACGTTTAAAGGCTTTTTTGTCTTGTGGTTTTCAACCATGGCGGAAAGAATGGATACGGTCTGCCATTGCAGGTCGCCGGCAACGTCACGAGACGAGCGGCGTGCACTATTCGGACAAGAAAGTCGGACAATAGACTGACTGTCGGGAGCTGGAGGCTGGCCCGTTGTGGGGGGTCTAACCAGGGTCTGTGTCTGTGTATCCGTATTCTTATTATGATTCTCTTGCTCTGGGTGCATGTAACTGCTTGCTCCTCGCTGGCTGGCCATGCTTGCTCCTGGCCAAGTGGGAATGCAAACTAACTTAACAAAATACTCTGTCAATGGCTTAGATGGGTCCAATGGGTCCCCCGACCTAGCTCGGCTGGATCTATCAAAAATGGCACTGGTGGGTGTGGCTCTGGCTGAGAACATGGGGGGTTCTGTCTGACGAAGGAGAAGAGTAATATCGCAAGATGCTGAGGTTGTATGCTTGGGCGAGGGAGAAAATAGCGCAATGGGCGGTCGATGCCATCCAGGGTAATCATGTATTACATGCCCGGGTGTGTACTCTTTTGACTCAAGGTCCAGGTAGCTCAATTCTGCGGCGAATCATTTATACAACGTGGCAATAGCACGGCCGTTGTAGACGAATCTGCCATCTCGGCGTGTTTCGGTTATGGGAGGCCGATGCCGATGCCTGCACCAAGTAGTGGCGGTGCGCCCAAGGCCGAGGAATAACTAGAGAGCAAAGGAACAAAGGAGTGGGAAGCACCATTCACTAGCGCCGTCTGAATCGGGGATATTTCTCCCAGTGCTCTCATGAAACTTATTGGGAGGAGAGGGCAGAGACGAGCATCAGATGCGGGAAGGGCTCACTTTGTATATAGCCGTGACGAAAACACGGGGTAGCTAGAGATTCCCGTAGCAGCAACCGAGGGAACTAGCAAATCGTGCATTGGAGCCGTCCAAAGCACCGGGCGAAAACGCTTCGGTTCCTTTCGTCGACGCGGGGAAGCGCGGAACTCGCGGCGAACGGCGGCTCAAGGCTTGCGGCGAGCTGAGGGCCACGGGCGAAAATAGTCAGGAACCATGTGCTCGTGGAGGTCTCGATTTGTTCCGAATGTGGCATACAGCCTTGTCCATCACGAGGTCACCTGGCGCAGCAAGCCGTCCTTTTTCGTGCTTCTCTCGTTCGGGTTTGGTCAATGACACATGTTTTCTTGTGATGCGAGGTAATAGTTTGCAAAAGACATCGAGGTAGCTGCTGGCTTTGCTCCATCCACCCCCCTCCCCTTTGAACACTACTTCGCAATTGCAGCAAGAGCTATCGCGAGTGATTGAGGTGCTGCACTGTATTTGGAAATTAATATGCTGTGACTTGTCATGGTAGTGAGAATCGGACATTGAACAACCGGCTACAGTTTCTAAATTTACAAGTTGCGATTTGAATTCCCGCACGTCTCAGACAAGGCAGTGAGTGCGAGGGGGCAAGCACGCTGGGTAATACAACTCGGTAATACACAGCCTTGGCGGGTTGCTGGCTGACACTTCCGGGCCGACTTTCTTACTCATATCTCAACAAATCTGAGATTGATATTTAGGCTGCAGATTCATAGATGCACTAGGTGGTACCTTGTCAAGGGTTGATGCAATGTGAACCCTGTTGTCTGGACGGTTTTGGCGCGCTTCAAAAGGTCAAAAAGTACATGTTGGCTCTTTGGGCTTCAGTGAAGGCAACAAGGGAGTTGGAAAGCGGCAGATGCCAATGAAAATCCATAATGGAATAAAAGATCTTCAGACTGGCTTTTATTGTATCAAGACTTTTGAGCATAATAGTATGTCAGAAACTTATTACGCAGAATTTAGGTTGACTAGGCCCTGTAAATAGATGACTGAACCTGTCCACGGTGCGTAATGCGCCGTTATCCGACCATTGTGATTGGCCAATGGCTCCGTGTCATGGTAGGACGAGTGGCCGAGGGAGCTCGGCAGCTCTAAATATGTTTTTGCTTACAACCACCCAACTGAAACAGTGCGAGTTTGGCAGCCCTTGACAAGAAGCTACAGGGAGCATTAGTGGTGGCAGTTATAATTAGTACCTAGCTATTACGTCTGGGAGTTGCTGGGATACACGGCGCAACAAGAGCACAAGAGTAACGTAGAAAAGTTGCATCAATTGTGCTGATCATATCATGAGACGGACGGCGGGCGGGTGGCCTATGCTTGTCGCCAAGCAGAGATGGCGACGCGGTACTGTGACGTGATGGCAGATGATATTATGCATATTACAATGTCTGATGCGGCGTCTCGGAGAGAAGCAGATCATATGGGCGCAGCCACCGACTCAAGGAATCTGCTGGGGCAAGTCGTAGTTTGGAAACTAGCTAGCAGTCCCTGGGCAGTGGCGTTCCAGCGGATGGTCTCTGTATCTCTACAGCCGCGACTGAAGATATTTGGAACACCGATGTCCGTACCTGAATGGCAAGGTCGCCAAGCACAGGGCACAGTGGTAACTGATACATGCTTGCTGTCTGGAGAAGCTTAAACGCTACCTAACTAGGCTGTTGGCGTGTGAGACAATGAGTAACCGGAAACAGGCTTGGCTAGTGCATCGTTTGGGCGTCTTAGAGTGTTGGCACGAGTGAGAAATATCCTTGAATTGCTGTCAGATGACCGATAATACAAAAAAAAAAAGAACAGCCATTATTTGACGCAAATGGCTTTTAGGATGACTGATTTGTAGGTACCGATGCTCGGGGTTCGTGTCCAGGGAGCTTGGGCACGGCATTTGGAGGACCGAAAAGCGCTAGCAGCTGCGGGCGACGACCCAGCAACCAAAAACCCCTCCCATCCAAGACTACCTCGAGGGACGCTGTGAACCCCATGTGGGCGATTGCGTGGCAATTTTGGTGTCGCGCCAGAGTTGACGAGTCGGATGTGTGAAGCTTCAAGACGGCTTGTGCCTGATAAAAGTAGCTCATGGGGGGAAAGGTTTGGAGTTTTGAGGTGACACTCATCTTCTGCTGAGGAGCTAGGACCCTAATAAGTACGTTGTAGGGGCCCAGGTAGGTAGGAAGCTACCTGGTACGCTGCTAATGACACACCTAGTGCTGGGGGAGGGAAA
The DNA here is from genome assembly GCA_030782485.1 of Beauveria brongniartii. NCBI lineage: Eukaryota > Fungi > Ascomycota > Sordariomycetes > Hypocreales > Cordycipitaceae > Beauveria > Beauveria brongniartii. The sequence continues at coordinate 20,876 of JARJPP010000201.1, forward strand.
GTTGTCAGTCGGTTGTACGCAGCTGCATCTGGAAGAAGATGAACGAGGAAAAAATGGTAGAGAAATAGATGGATTATGAAAGTTTGCATCTATTCTTTGAGCTTACTGATTGCGACAAGAGTGCTTCATTCTCTAGTTTGTCTGTGGTGTCACGGTTGGTTGGCATGACTTTCTGTCATGGTATCCTCACCCCTCCCCCCCCACCAGCTTACCAGAGGCAGGTACACCAGTATTTAGTGCATCTAGGTACAATTTGTGGCCTACCAGCTTGCCAGCTACCCAGCTGCCAGCTGCCAGCCGCCAACCGCTGTTTGCACCCCGCCGTCCGTCTCCGGCTTCTCTTTCTTTTGGCTTGTGAACCTTTTTAAGTAGCCTGCCAGCTCCCCTCCAGACGGTCTTTCTTGCTCCCGAACAACCCTCATCCTCCTCCCCGTCTTTTTTCTTCCTCCCATCCCACAACCTGTTTTCCCTTCAATTCGCGTTGCTTCTTTGCTACCCTCCTCCTCTGCTACGAATCTCCCACCATGGCGCCCCTCCCCGCGGCGTCTCTGCCTCAGCAGGCCCTGACCTTCAACGACGTCTTTGAAGATGTCGACGACGAGCCCCAGCAGCAGCACACGGTCCAGCACATCCGCGCCAATTCGAGCATCATGCAGCTCAAGAAAATTTTGGGTGAGTTTTCGTATGCGCCTCACAGCTGGCACGCGTCGCCAATTCCTCAACAAGGCCTAGTCCTGTGCTAACCGAGGCCTCTCTACTCGCAGTCGCCAACCGTGGTGAAATCCGTAAGTCGCTCTCTACAGCTTATCGCCACGCTGCAAGCCGCTAACAACAATCCTCTAGCTATTCGAGTATGCAATTACTCTTCAAAATCAAACAATGGTGCCCAATTGCCCCTCGTTCATGCTGACTCTAGTATCACTGCGCTCTAGATCTTCAGAACTGTATGTATTCGCTTGTCCCGCTGCGCGCACCGTCCAGTCTAACACACCCGCAGGCCCACGAACTCTCACTACACACCATTGCTGTCTTTAGGTACAACGGCCTCTTACTCCAAGATAGCAGCTTCTTTCTTTGAGCGTTTGCTAACTTTTTGTAGCTATGAGGATCGTCTAAGCATGCATCGTCAAAGTAGGCCAACTACCCCGCCTCACCACCTTTTGCTCCGACGCTAACCATCCCCAACAGAGGCCGACGAAGCCTACGTTATCGGAAAGCGCGGCCAATATACCCCTGTCGGTGCCTATCTCGCTGGCGACGAAATTATCAAGATTGCGGTCCAGCACGGCGCTCAACTCATCCATCCCGGTACGGCTTTACCCCAATGACGCCACACTGCAGCACTTCCCGAGCTAACTCCACTAGGTTACGGCTTCCTCTCCGAAAACGCCGAATTCGCGCGCAACGTCGAAAAGGCTGGTCTCATCGTGAGTTGAAATATGCGCCCGCTGAAAATTGGCAAATTACTGACACGGCTCTGCCCCGCAGTTTGTCGGCCCCTCTCCCGATGTGATTGACGCTCTCGGTGACAAGGTTTCGGCCAGAAAGCTCGCCATCGCAGCCCAAGTTCCCGTCGTCCCTGGTACCAAGGGTGCTGTTGCCACCTTCGAGGAGGTCAAATCCTTCACCGATGAGTATGGTTTCCCCATCATCATCAAGGCTGCTTACGGCGGTGGTGGCCGTGGTATGCGTGTAGTCCGCGACCCCGATACCCTCCAGGAGAGCTTTGAGCGTGCCACCTCCGAGGCCAAGTCCGCCTTTGGTAATGGTACCGTCTTTGTCGAGCGCTTCCTTGACAAGCCCAAGCACATTGAGGTTCAACTTCTTGGTGATAACCACGGCAACATTGTCCACCTGTACGAGCGTGATTGCTCTGTCCAGCGTCGCCACCAAAAGGTCGTCGAAATTGCTCCCGCCAAGGATCTCCCCGTCGAGACCAGAGACGCTATTCTCGCCGACGCGGTCAAGCTCGCCAAGTCGGTCAACTACCGCAATGCCGGTACCGCCGAGTTCCTTGTCGACCAGCAGAACCGCTATTACTTTATCGAGATCAACCCCAGAATCCAGGTCGAGCACACCATCACCGAAGAAATCACTGGCATCGACATCGTTGCTGCTCAGATCCAGATCGCTGCTGGCGCTACTCTTGCCCAGCTCGGCCTGACTCAGGACCGCATCTCTACTCGCGGCTTCGCTATTCAGTGCCGTATCACTACAGAGGACCCTGCGAAGCAGTTCCAGCCCGACACCGGAAAGATTGAGGTCTACAGAACTGCCGGTGGTGCCGGTGTCCGTCTCGACGGTGGCAACGGTTTCGCCGGTTCCGTCATCACACCTTTTTACGATTCCATGTTGGTCAAGTGCACTTGCCACGGCTCCACCTACGAAATCGCCCGCAGAAAGGTACTGCGTGCCCTCATCGAGTTCCGTGTCCGTGGTGTCAAGACCAACATTCCCTTCTTGGCTCGTCTGCTCACCCACCCCACCTTCATTGACAGCAACTGCTGGACCACTTTCATTGATGACACTCCCGAGCTCTTTGATCTTCTTAGCAGCCAGAACAGAGGCCAGAAGCTGCTCGCTTACCTCGGCGATGTTGCCGTCAACGGCAGCTCTATCAAGGGTCAGATCGGTGAGCCCAAATTCAAGGGCGAAATCATCATTCCCGAAATCGTCCGATCCGATGGTACAAAGGTCGACGTCAGTGAGCCTTGCCAGAAGGGGTGGAGAAACATTCTCGTCGAGCAGGGCCCCAAGGCCTTTGCCAAGGCTGTTCGCGAGAACAAAGGATGCCTTCTCATGGATACCACTTGGCGTGATGCTCACCAGTCTCTTCTGGCCACTCGTGTCCGTACTGTTGATCTGCTCAACATTGCCAAGGAGACCAGCCATGCCCTGTCCAACCTCTTTAGCTTGGAATGCTGGGGTGGTGCTACTTTTGATGTTGCCATGCGCTTCCTCTACGAGGATCCCTGGGATCGTCTCCGCAAAATGCGCAAGCTTGTTCCCAACATTCCCTTTCAGATGCTTCTCCGTGGCGCCAACGGTGTAGCGTACTCTTCTCTCCCCGACAATGCCATTGACCAGTTTGTCGAACAGGCCAAGAAGAACGGTGTCGATATTTTCCGTGTTTTTGATGCACTGAACGATATTGACCAACTCGAGGTTGGTATCAAGGCTGTCCACAAGGCTGGTGGTGTTGTTGAGGGTACCGTCTGCTTCAGTGGTGACATGCTCAACCCCAAGAAGAAGTACAACTTGGAGTACTACCTTGACCTTATCGAAAAGCTCGTCAAGCTCGACATTCACATTCTCGGTATCAAGGATATGGCTGGTGTTCTCAAGCCCCACGCTGCTACCATCCTTATCGGCGCCGTCCGCGAGAAGTACCCCGACCTGCCTATCCACGTGCACACCCACGACTCCGCCGGTACTGGTGTTGCCTCCATGGTTGCTTGCGCCAAGGCCGGTGCCGATGCTGTCGACGCCGCCACCGACAGTCTGTCTGGTATGACTTCTCAGCCCAGCATCAACGCCATCTTGGCCTCACTTGAGGGCACCGGCCTTGAGCCTGGTCTGGATCCTCACCAAGTTCGCGCCCTGGACACCTACTGGTCGCAGCTTCGTCTCCTCTACTCTCCTTTCGAGGCCCATCTCGCTGGACCCGATCCCGAGGTTTACGAGCACGAGATTCCTGGTGGCCAGCTCACCAACATGATGTTCCAAGCCTCCCAGCTCGGCCTCGGCTCCCAGTGGCTCGAGACCAAGAAGGCTTACGAGCAGGCCAACGATCTCCTTGGCGATATCGTGAAGGTCACACCCACCTCCAAGGTTGTTGGTGATCTCGCGCAATTCATGGTCTCCAACGGGCTTGATGCTGAGGCTGTCAAGGCTCGTGCCGGCGAGCTCGACTTCCCTGGCTCTGTTCTGGAATTCCTTGAAGGCATGATGGGTCAGCCATACGGTGGATTCCCCGAGCCTCTCCGAACCGATGCTCTACGCGGACGCCGCAAGCTCGACAAGCGTCCTGGTCTCTACCTCGAACCTGTCGACTTTGCTCAAGTCAAGAAGGACCTGGGCAAGAAATACGGTGCACCCGTTACCGACTGCGATATTGCTTCTCATGTCATGTACCCCAAGGTCTTTGAAGACTACCGCAAGTTTGTCGCGGAGTACGGTGACCTCTCTGTTCTTCCCACTCGCTTCTTCCTTTCCAAGCCTGAGATTGGTGAAGAGTTCAACGTTGAGCTGGAGAAGGGCAAGGTTCTGATTTTGAAGCTTCTTGCTGTTGGTCCCCTAAGCGAGAACACTGGCCAGCGTGAGGTCTTTTTCGAGATGAACGGCGAGGTCCGCCAGGTCACTGTCATTGACAAGACGGCTGCCGTTGAGAACGTTAGCCGTCCCAAGGCTGATGCTTCCGACTCGAGCCAGGTTGGTGCTCCCATGTCTGGTGTCCTAGTTGAGATGAGAGTGCATGAGGGCTCGGACGTTAAGAAGGGCGACCCTCTGGCTGTCTTGTCGGCCATGAAGATGGAAATGGTTATTTCTGCCCCCCACAGCGGCAAAGTTGCCAATCTGCAGGTCAAGGAGGGTGACTCTGTGGACGGCTCCGACCTTGTCTGCCGCATCACCAAATAAAATGGCAAAAGCAACCTAGCAATTGATGCGGAAACCGGCGCGAAATGGGACACGGAACTGAATTATGATTGTTTTACTTTGTAGCACTTTATAGTATGAATACATTTGATGATAAGATGATTTGTGTCTTTTGCGTGCTCTACAAATGCTGATTTAATACTTGAAAAACACGTAGTATACACGGAATCTTTCTTGCGATTAAAAGATTGACTGATTATAATCTGTTGGATTTGAAAAAGTGGCGCGTGAGCCATTGCACGCTCGATCACCCAGAGGTATTGTTTGATAGTGTGAAAAGACAGAAGTTGTTCCGACATCTCTGTCCCTTCGAAGAGGCATCTCGCAAAGCAATGCCTGACTGGCGAGGACTTTGACATTTGAGACCAACTGTAATGGCGAATAAATGATTCTATCATTACCATCGCCATTAGGAGTCATGGGCTGGATCTCTGGTCTCAAAAACGCCATTAGATGAACACGTTTTGACGAGTGCCTCTGTGGTATGCACAAAGAACGACGTAGCGTACACCTCCTCTCGCTGCTTACCTCTTCCTGCTCTCTATTGTAATTTGATGCCATCATGGCCTCTCTCAAAGCAGTCCCCCGTTTCTCTCGGCAGAACCGCCCATTCCCCGCCTTGCTTGCCATCTTGCGTCATGGAGTTGTTGCGCTTGTCGTTGTGCCGCGCCGCCGTCTTGGGTCCTCGTCGTCGAGCTCGAGACAGGTGCGGGCCCGGCTCTCTTGCAGGCGACGCTCAAACGTGCGCGCGGAGGGGCTTCTCTGGAGGCGCGTCCGGAAAGAGGTCCTGCGTGGCGGCGAACAGCTGGTACCGGGCGGCGCGGCACCGGCGGTCAACTTCAAGCAAGCGACATGGCCATTCACCAACGGGGCTGCCACACAGATCCAGTCATCCACCGTAAGGGTGAAGGCTTCGGCCAGATGAATGGAGTGGATCGTAAGCGCATGCCAAGCTATTAGAGTACTACTCTCACTCCTTCGAGAGGCCGAGAAGCATTGCAATATCAGCGACGAGTGCGTATCCTTGGCCTGGAGAAAGCAATATTCTGACAGCTTGATATGCGGAAATATCTCACGATCCACTTCATTCATCTGGCCAAAGCCTTCACTGTGGCGGATCGAAGAGAAAGCAAAGGGGGCGAGGGCATCATGGGCCGGGTACGAGCAATCAGCTAAAGAACCTGGATGAATGTGATACAAAGGAAGGGAGAAAGAGAGGAAGCTATCTAAAGAGGGGTGGCTGACGATGAGGGGCATCGCTGGCTAAGTCAGCGAGCGTCGTGCCTGCCAACATTCACCCTTACGGTGGTGGATGGCTGGATCCGCATTTTTACTGCGACA
>JARJPP010000202.1:0-23787 GCA_030782485.1 Beauveria brongniartii
TACTTATAGCTGTGTATAGGCTATATACGGTATGTACGCCTGCTTAGTTAGAACTATAGACGTAATAATGTGGGTTAAAACTTATATTGACGCCTTAGAACTTGTGTAGTAAAGCGTATAGTTAGCGGCCCGTAATCCGCGACTCATGGCTAGAAGTGAGAGCCGAGTCAGAGGATGTGATTAATTACTTCACATACTAGCCTAGGTCAGTCGGTTTCGGTAGTTAGCTAGAATGACGTGTCTCTAGGTAGTAATAGACCTTATAATTATAAGACTTAATTTATATATATATACTATTAACTTAGTAGTTACTTATAAATAACTTCTATAACTTAGAAGTTATTTATACCTAATACTATGTTTATTTTATTTTGCTCTTAACTAAGCAAAATAGCTCTTCCACAAGACACCCTCCAGATCTTCCAGTTGCTCAGGTGTAAAGTACTGCCATCATTTATTAGTCCACTAGTGCGCCAACGTATCATCGATGCTGTAGCATACCTTTTGGTCCACAGTCCAGCTATCTTGTCGAGTCTTTTTGAACTCGCTTAGTATTCCCGTTGCTGCTTTGCCCACCACACCAGAGTCGCCTGCGGCACGGCGAGCCAAGGTTGCGAGAATGTCGGGCATCCACTTGGGCGGCGGCGTGGCATACGGGAAGGCTTCTATCAACGCGCCCAATCCAAGGACAGCCGCATGTCGGCGCGTAATCTGCTTCTGCACATCCACTGGTGTATCTGTTCCAGCTACTTTGGGGCCACGCTTTGGCATGGGGTTCTGCGCTAGCTCCTTCTCAAATCTGGCTTTGAGATGTTCAATCATTGGGTCCCGGACGCGCCGAGGCGAACAACGAATCATGCCCGCCAACGTAGAAGCTGCACACCCTCGCACTTCTAGCTGCGAGTCGCTGAGCATGTCCGAGACTGTCGTAAACAAAACATCCCTCAGGCTCTTCTCCGTCACGAAGATGCGCCGGAAGTAGACGACTTGCATATTGACAAGAGCTCGCAGGCGCTGATGCCAGCTGGCGGCATTACGCCCTATACGAACCAAACCTTTGATGAAGTCTCCATCTTCACCGTCTCTGAACGGAATGTTGGGCAAATGACGATACACATGGTACGCAGTGCGCATTAGCTCTGGATCCTCCTTGACGTCCATCATGTGAAGTAGCTCATCCATGAACGGCGTAGAAAAGAACGGCACAAGCTGGGTACACTCGTGCGATGATAAGGCGCAGTCCAGCCACATCAACACCGTCTTGCTACCCGCCGTATACGAAGACTGCGTCTGCTGGCCTGGCGCGCGCTCGTGCCTCCACTTCTCCAGCCGCGAAAAGACGTCCTTGATCACAGCACTGAACTCATCGTCGGGTTTGTAAGGTCGGATACCGATAGACGAGTCCGCCTTATTTTCCTCAAGTAGCTTCTTGACACTCTCGAACGACTCGTGGTATCTCGACTTGTAAATCACCGAGATTACTCGGCCCATCGACTCACGGACTGCCTTGTAAGGGTGGTCCAGGTGTGTCAGAAAGTTGTCCAGGATAGGCTGTGTATCACGGAAATGCCACCCACCATCAGCAATGGCGAACTCGACCAGCTGAATTTTGGCAGATTCCTTGAACGCCGCATTAGAGCTCATGTCTAGGCGGAAGCCACGCAGCGCATCCACTAGCTCATGAGAGCGACGAGGGTCTTTGCAGTCTAAAATGAAGTGCAGGCATGTCATCCAGTACGTCAGGTTGTCGGGAGTAAGCCCGTCGGCAAATATCTCCAGAATCTTGGGTGCAGCAAACTCCCACACTCTGTTTCGGATCGCTGGCGGGTCATCGCTGGATCCGGCCAACAATGCTCCGAGAATTTCTGAAGTCGCGCGATGTTGGTGTTTGTCGCTGCCGTCACCATACACTTCGATCATGAGCTCCTTGATTTCCTCCAGATTGACAGCCGTAGATTCGTAATGCATCAAGTCAAACACATGCATTAGCAGATAAACGCTGCTCATACGAAATCTGTCCGCTGAGCTGTCTCGTGGCTCTTGTTTCAAATAATCAAAACACTGACGGAACCAGTCTTTGTTTAGAATCTTTCCAATCTGAGAACGTACAGCGCGTTCCTTGTCATCATACGATTCAAATGGCATAGGCCTGGCTCGGAAGGCAGAGAAAGACTTGCCCCACACCAGCCAACCGGGATGATCCGCATCCACCATGTACTCTGCATTGTTGGGGTCTTTGAAAGAGTCCAGAAATTTTCTGGTGTACTCAGTGTCACCCTTCTTTACCTCGACAGTGATCTTATTGCGATCCTTGCTCTCCTTCTCGAGCAAGTAATTGCGGTAGTCATGCTCATACACGGCCCGCAAGTCGACGGCGGTAAAGATGGACGTGAAAGCGTTCAGATAGTAGCCTCTGAGGCTGGGGTGAGGGTCATTTGTGCCGTTCGCAACCAACGCAATAAATTCAGCTGGTGCAATTGTGTCGAATCGAAGACACAAGTTGGCTGCAAAGATGGCACATCTGGTTGCGACTTTCCAGTGTGCATCCTTGGCCTTTCTAGTGAGTTCCAGGCCCAGAGCTGCTTTTGAGTCTTCCACTCTCTCACGGCGTTGAAGAATGAACTGGTGTCGCGAGCCAATCACGGACGTCGAGTCTTCTTTGGGACGGATAATGTCAACAACGCCCTCGTCTACAATAATAGCTCGCTCAAATGGCTTGCCAAATTCGATTAGCGAATAGAGCGCAGAGGATCCCAGGCTCTGAATGGACGGCTTGTCGATGCGCGCGGTTTCAATGTATAGTCTCATCGCCTCTGGAGCAAACCTCCAGTCTTTCAACAACGTCTTCAGAAGCGATGTAAAGAAAAGCGAGTACATGCCGCCTTTGATTCGATCGTGATCGTTTTCTTGGAGTGCTTTCTTGAGTCCCTGCAGAAGCGGCGGAATTACAAGTGGCTTGCCGCCTACAAGAGCCTTGAGCGATGAATCTTGAGCGTTCTGAGCGACACGACGAACATCGGCATAGGAAGACAGGCAGGATTGTGTCAGATCAAGAAGAAGCTGCTTGTCTAGTTCACTCTTTTGCCTGGAAGAAGCGTTATGCTTCATACGTAGAAGCAAGTAGGCTTCTGCTCTCTTGATGAGAAGAGGGCGTGGATAAACCTTCCTCAGTCCCTTGACCTTAAAGGCTGCAATGTCGGCCTTGTAAAGCCGCAAGTGACGCTCGAGAGGGTGTGCAGAGCGTTCAATACCGACGTCTGTGATCCATGTTCGGTACGCGGAGCAAAGCGCAGTGAAGCAATTCACATCGTCCTCTTGATGCTCAACCAAAAAGGCATGTGCCTTTGTCAACAGCTGACCGAGTTCCTCGCGCAGAAGGTGCGTGCGCTCGAAAGCCGGATCATCTCGCTTGAGCGGATAGCCTGCACGATAGCGAAACTGGGGTCTCAGCTCCTCATCATCGGCAACCTCGGCGAGAGGATCATCGTCATCAACCATCATCTCATCTTCGTCAGCGTCAACAAGAGAATCATCTTCGATCTCGTCACCTGCATCTCCAGACGCGCGCTTTGGATCAAACATGACAGACATTCCTGACGTCACCAGGCGGATCTGCTGCATCAACCGTGAGACTTCATCAGACCACTCCTTATTCTTGCCTTTACGGCTGACAGGAGGATTATCACTAAGGAGGAGGGCCAGTTGTTTGGAGATGGATTTGGTCTGGGCTGCGAATAACTCCACAGCAAACTCAACCTCGGGCGGCGATGGCTGATGCCACTTGATAGTCAAATCGGAGGGCGCCGTCGTCTTCCCCCAGTCACAGATATCCAGACCCCTCTTGAAAACCTCTGGCTCGTACAGGGCATGGTCAATGGGATAGGTGTGAGTTAGATTCAGGAGTAGATGGTGGATGTAGTTGGACACCAGAATAGTTGGCAGGCCGCGACACTTTTCTTGCATGTAGCCAGCAATCCCAAGAAGTTCGTCCTTGTGGCTTAGAACTTCTCGTCCGACGTGGACAACTACCATGGCCAACATGGTGACGTGCCATACTAGGGCTCTATCGCGGGGCAGGTAATCGGTGCCCGATGTTCGATCAGATGCAGCATGGTTGTGATCAATCTCATTGCGTATATTGACAACAAGCATGGGAACGAAGATCTTGAGCGTTTTCTCCGGGTTCACTTTGCAGAGTGCATTAAGAATCCAAGCCATGGCATCTCGCGCCTGGTGAACAACATGTGACGAAACAAACGATGCGAGCCTTTCAACGACCATGTCAAACAAGTCCGGCGATAATGACGCAAACAAGGGCGACAGCGCAGCCGGAAGCGCGTTAATAACATTGTCTTCAGGGGTCCCACCACGAACCTGATTCGCATCGGGCAGGTTCTCAAGCAAAGTAAACACCTTCCCAAGCAGAGTCATGACGAATTCGCCAAAGCCTGCAGTTGATGATCGTAGAATATTGGCTTCATCCTCGTCTTTAAGTTCTGCGTCGTAGTCGATGACAACGTTCTGGCCATCTCGTTCCATGCGATCCATTTCGGCCTGAACCCATTGCATAGCCAGACTAGTATCGTGGACAGCACTGTCTTCCTTAACCATTGAAGCAAAGGGAATACTGTAGGCGACGCTCTGGATAAAGTTGAGCGTGTACTGTGTCTTGCTCAGATCGTTGGCATCGATGCCAGGGAGAGCCAGCGCCAGGAGAGCAGTCATGTGGCATCGATAGCCTTTGAGCTTGGACATGACATTGGCAATCATTTGTAAGCTATTCAGGCTCGAGGTCGTTCGGTGAACTTCAACCAAACCTTGAAGACTAGGATAAAACCTTTGCAATGCACCAGGTAGAACAAGATCAGGCTCCAGGTAAGCTAGCCCTTGCAGCGCATTATAGTAGCAGTGGGATACCCGACTGCTCTTGGAGAAAAGGCCCATGAATGTTACTTCCTTGAGTGATTCGACGAACCGCCTTTTCAATTCCCTGTCGATCTTGCGCTCTTGCGGTATTTCGAGCTCGCCGCTCTGCTCTCGATTCCAGCGGGAAACAAACGCATCTGTTAGAAAGAGCGTCAATTGGCCAAGAAGAGATGTCCATGCGCCTTGATTAGACGGGTGAAAGAATGTGTCGATTGACTCCATTAGGCCCTCGAGTGTTGACATGACGGAGTCCTTTTCACCCGAGCAGGCCGGCGACAGCGAGCTGACAATCCAGCGCGCCATCATGTATGCAATGGGATGCTTTTTCTTGTCCTTTTCCATGTACATGCCGGCACCAGACAGATAGTCGAGCGGCGAGTAGGGGGAGTTTGACTGGCCAACGGGGATCTGTGTCAGTCGCAAAATGGTTGTGAAGATGAGATCAGATTGCGCCTTCGTGAAGATGCCATGTTCGCCAAAAGGAGCATGAGCAGCATGCAAGTGATCTCGCGCCAGCCTCGAAAACATGTCGATGAAGAAGATATCGACCACTTTTGAGCGGTTCATGATGGACCACAAATGAAAGAGGGTAGGAAAGAAAGCGTCGGGCTGCGCAGCGAGGGCAGTTGGGGGTGCCGGATGACTAGGAAGCAGCGTGTTGAGCACTCCAGTGACAATGAAAGCATTGGGTAGCTCGTGCACGCTAAAGAATGGCAGGAATTCTTGCAGCATCTCTGGACGCTCCTTTGGGTCAAAGTATGTGTGAACATGGGTGCAAAGCTTTAGAAGCTGCTTTGATGATCGGCGGCGGCTGCTCTGATGAGAAGGAACCTCGGCGGGCAGCACCCAAGTCTTGACCTCTTTCCAGAGCGGTCTCCAATCGAGTGTCAAGTCCTCACCCGGCTTCAGGTAGTGGTTTTTCCTGCCAACGGAAAATTACATTGTAAGCGAATGGTTAAACTTTCGCGTACTGATCTGCGTGCTTGAGGGAGTTTCTTACCTTGTCAGAGTGACAACCATGCGCAGGAAACGGTCGGCCGCTGTGGAATCCAAGCCCGGGGCCAGTGCGAGAGAGTAATACAACTTGGCGAGCTTTGCCCTGAGCTCGCGCGTCATTTCAAACTTTAGGTTGAGCCAGCCTTGAAGTTCCCTTGTCCAATGCAGGGCACCAGGGGAGAAGTCTTCGGCGCGAATGGCAATATAGAGTTGCTTGAGGATGCCTTGAAGTGCGACATCGCGCTGCTCCTCCTCCTCGACGAGGAAGGGCAACTGATTAAAGTATGCAAAGGTGCGCGGGCGATATCTCTTCTTGTCATCCTCATCCGACTTGGAGCAGGGAATTCCGGGCGTGGTGGCTCGCGAGATGGGCTCGTAAGAGGCAAAGTTGGCAAAGAGCTGCGAGGCCGACGTGGCAGAGAGAGTGCCGAGCGTACCCTCGTGGTGAGGGCCTGGGTTCTCATCCATGACGGATGGAATGGGCAAAGCGCGAATAAATCGTATGAAGGTAGAAGATACTGTCAGCGGTCCCGAGAGCGCTGCTGTATGACTGGTGGTTGATGACAATTGCTGCCAAACGGCGATGTTTGTCGCCGTATGTGGCGAATCTAGAGCGTGCACTTGTCACCAAGGGCCGTCGTTTGATGCAATTCTAGAAATGGTTGCAAAAAGCTGAAGTCGAAATGTGTAGTCCCATTGAAAGGGTAATCGAGAGGGTCGGCGGTCGGATGATGGTTAGGCGGCAAAGGACGTCGTAACCGTACCTCGAGCGATAGAAAACTCGGAGATGGTGTGGGAGCTGCGATGACGGCGGCAACTCGGTGCCTAATGAGACTCAGAGAAAGAGGCGCGCTGCTGCGTGCGACCGGGTGTGAATAGTCGGGCGGATAATTCGTCAGGGGCACAGGGTAACGCCGAGACGAAGATGGAACGCAGCGGACAGATTGAGATGATGTCGTTTCAAGACCTTTGAAGTGGAAGAGAAAGCTTTCTTCCTACTGAGGGTTTCGAGTCAAGGGACAACAAGGCAAGCAAGCTTGACTAAAAATAAATGGGAGCTTCGAATGCGGGAAGAGCTACAGGGAAAACTAGCACCCAGCGAGATGGGGGGGATACACTGGGATTGCCACTTGGATTGGAGATAATATGGGGGGGGGGGGGGGGCAGAGCGCTGCAGTGCTGATTCAGTGGATCAACGTTGAAGCGGTTAGCCTTGTCATTAGGCTAGCTCCACTATCCGTAGAGTTAGTAGTTTTGCGAGGCAGCTTGTCGCTTTTTGCCTAGGACGGATACCTAATGGCAAGCATGGCAGGTAGGTAGGTAGGTAGGTAGGTAATCGCCTTCTGCTTGTTTTACATCATGGCAAATTTATAATGTACCAGTACAGCATTTCAATTGCTGACAAAACAATTTGCTTCAGTCCCCTCTCTTGTGGAGAAGAATCAAACCATTTGCCTTTCCAGCGAGTCACTACATCTGTACCTAACACATAAGGTACTAAGGAGGTACTTTGCCAGTAGATTTAACTATCCAGAGCCAACAAGGTTACACAGCTCCGCACGCTCAACTTGCCTGGCACCGGACGACATCACTATGTCAGCTGGTTGATCTGGAATGTGTGACTTCAGACCATGACACCAATGACCGACTTTCAATTATTAAATTTAGGCTACTATCCCGGGTCAGCCGCAATGACATGGACGATCCGACTCTTGCGTCATATCTTGACTATGGAGACACTCTTTCCTTCCATGCACCCCAGGCTGCCATGGGCCGCCTCGGCGAAAGACCCCGCTATCAAAATTCACTGGACATTCAACAATTGTATTCCCAACTCCAAACTCCGTACAAAAAAAGACATTAGTGCAACTCTATGAAACGGCATCATGACCAAAGCTTTCTACGTCACCTCAAATTACATGACACCATATCCCCAAGCACGTACTTGTCAATCATTCAGCGTCTTTCATTCACCTCCTCCGTATAACCCTATCCACGCCGTAATAAAGGCCACAGGCGTGGCGGGTATCTAAATGCTTCATGCTATGCTAGTAGTGTACATGTGTGTCTTTGTTGCTAGTTGATATTGTTTGCTATATTCACGTAAGACGCTTTTGTGCGCTCCCCTCCCCGCCAAAACAATTGCGCAGCCACGAGGCCAGCTTTGTTACGGTTCCTCGCCGAGGAACAGGTTTGTCCACGCTATCGGGCGTAGCCCGCCCATCGTTTGAACCAGCGTGCAACGAGTCTCGTCTCCGCTGTTCTTGCTGCTTTCTCATGAAGTGACTAGCCGCGGATAGTGTTCGAACTGGTGGCTGAGCATGAGACGAGGCACCTGTCGATTTCCTACGCTGGTGATTCATGCCATCCTGAGGCTTGAACTCTCTCGAGCTCTCTCGCGAATCGGACAAGGATCCTCCAGCATGCTCGCTCTGCGAACTGCAGCAATGCGACATGGAACGAGCCATTTTCGGATTCGCCGTTGCGGGCCACCCCGCTTGTCGAAGGCTGATCCAAGTAGCTGAGACCATCATTAACATTTTGCCGTCTTCAGTCACCGTCTCAGTCTTCCTCTTCTCCGTGACGGCAGAAGCGGGCTGGTTTTGTTGCTCCTCCTGTGCAACGCCAACTCCGCCTCCGAACGACTTGGTCGGCGGATAACGACTGCTCGATGTGGACATGGTGTTGTAATTGTGGTAGATCTCTAGGGACGTAGACGTGAGCACACCCATGATGGGATGTCGACGGGCAGCAGGGTCCAAGATGCTAAAAGTCCACTTGTCCTGCATGAGTTGCGCTTGCCCGGTATTGCAAGCGTCCATACTATTTGTCCGCAAAGGCGTCGAGCGGCGAACCCATCTTCCTCTCATGGGAGAAGCAGAGCCATCGGCGTTCTTCATTTCGTATGATCCATTGGAGTTAGCCCCAATGGCCCATGTAGAGCCATCACGAAATGTCAGTTCAGCGTGATCCGTGCCTTCATGGGGATTTACAGATACGACTGCCAAAACGTCTCGTTCGCCCATGACTTCTGTTGTATCGACAATGCCTGAGACAGTCGGTGTTGATATATTGTAATTTTCGCTGCGCATTAACAACAAGTCGTTTTGTCCGAGGTTAGGCTTGGCTCGGAGCATTCGTGGAAATCGTTTCGCCAGGACAGGTATGATGAAACTTCCTGCAATTTGACTAGACGGAACAATGTCGAATGCCGGGACAGCGCGCTTCTCGCCCACTTCTTGAAGCTGGAGAAGCAATTTGGGCCGAAATTGTACCAGGCGACGCTGTTTTGTTCGAAGGCCCGGGGCAGGATGCGCGAGCGCATATGTCGTCGATTTCCGGGGTATGCGTTGCTTGCGCCGGCGACGGCTGGAGACATCGCTCTCCGCTGTCAATTCTGATCCAGCAATGGATTCCTCATCTTCGCTGTGTAAAGGTGTTGACAAGTGAGTAACATGTAGCTCGTCTCGAAACCGAACAGAGTAATCTCGGGATCTTGCGCTCTCAGGAACCGATCTAGCTTGTGCTGGTAGCGAGGTTGGGCGCCGTTTAGCAGTTAAAGGGCTATGTTCCTGGCGGTTTTCCCGGCCACCATGCGGCCCCGGGCTAGCAAAGGAGGCGGAAAACCTTTGAGTCTCGTCTGTAAGTGGTCGTTGCATTCTGGATCGAAGAAATATTTGTTTTCTGTGTACTAATTCGGAAGATCGGCGCTGGGTAGTGTATTCGTGGCCATGGAGGCCAGCACCAGAGTGTAGAAACATGCGAGCCTGCGCTGCAGCTGCATGTAACTCCAAGATATACGGCTACTCCGAATGATAAAATTCATACGGGTAGCCGAGATGCTTATTGAATGAGGGTGCGCGTAGTATTTGGAGACGATAGGTGGGAAGTAATGCAAAGGTACGAGATAGGCCTGTTTTTGGTGTTCTCTCTTGAAGGATGATAACGCGCTATAGGTGGCGAGAAAGAGGAAGGGAATTTCAAGAACGCGTGGTGGTTGATCTCGAGGTTGTATCTGTTTGAGCAGTGATCGCGTTCCAGATGTTAAAGGTAGGGCGAGACAGCGATGTCTTGGAGATGCTCCTCGTAATCGGGATCAAGCGGGGTGGGCACTACTAAAGCAGCACAGCCAAGCTGATAACTTGATGAACAGATGACAGAGGAAAAGGAAACAGAATAGCGAACGTAAAGAAAACGAAAATTCCACGAAAATGTAAAGTTTCTGGGTCTGCTTGGTACTCAGTGCAAGTCAAGGCCGCCAAGACAGCATGGGATTTGGCTGACTGGTAGACCGGGTTGGGTCAATCGCCAACGATGGCCCAACAATGAGATGGCGCACCTGGGCAGGTATCAGTGGAGGTGGAAGGTACGAGTGGTGTTTGAAGGCAGATAGATGTTTAAGTTGTCAAGGGAGATACAAGAAGGAGAGCTTTGGGAAATTTTGCAAATAGGAGCAATTTTAGCGCAAACAAAAAGGGATGGCGAGGAGCTTGGGGCGTTCGTGGTTTATTCATAGATAGGTCAGCGGCCAAGAGGTCGGCCAAGGCGGACGAGGACCAGCCAAAGAAATAATATTAAATTAAATAAAAAAAAAGAATAAACCGGCCGGATAACACCTTTTGCCGAGTCATCAGGTTGTCGGAGAAAGCTTTTCGGCAAAGGCTAGCGCTGAAGCGGGCCTAGTGACTACTGGAGCTGGACCCTATGGCCGTCTGAGAACTAGTTGGAGAGGAAGATAAACAAAATAAAAGGGCTAAAAGAAGAGGAAATGCCGCGCAAATATCCAATCAATCGAGGCTCTCGGGACCCTGTTGTGTTCCGGCAGAGCCGCGCCCGATCGGACTCATCAGTGGCGCGTGCGGCGTGAGGAAGCCTCGGACGGGCAGTGAGTGGATTTTGTCCGCAGCTTTTTTCACGCCATTTGTGGTTTCTAGTGTATGTATGCATTAAAAAGTACTAAATGATAAATAATACCGTCGGCACAGGGACATTGGGTGAAAAACGGATACGATTTATTAGGTAGCCAATCCGTCAAGCCATTCGGTCCATCAGCCATCAGCCATCCAGTCATCGTCAGCCATCGTCAGCCATCATCAGCTTTGTATCCAGCCTCAGGCCAGCCCTAGAAGGCAGCCGCAAGACCAGTAAAACCTAAAAAAGGTCACCGACTCTTGCAGCCAACTCGTTCTCTCTCTGAATCCACTCAACTTATTTTCCGCTCCTGGCATCCTTGTCCATACAATGCTAATAATGACAAGTTTGGAAAACTAGGATTTTTGCGTCTCTTCTCAAAATTCCGTAGTTGCACCATTTATTTCATTCGTGGAATGACACTTAATCGTGTCTGCAATTTATGAACTTGTTAGCCAGATGACAGCTTGTCGTATTCGCTCGCAGGACTTGTCTCAGCCCCGCGCCCACACCATTATTACAAGCATCCCCTTGAACCACAGTATAGATTTTGGAAGAAACATGCGCCTGACGTCGGACTCGGCGTATTCGCTTCAAGACCACTCGCCCGATCATAATAGCAGGCCGCTATGCTCAGCTGAATCTCAGTGCAAGCTGCATTTTCCCTGACTTGGTACATACATTGGTTTCTTACCAACTAACTAACTAGACATCACGCTCTCCATTATTTCAAGCAGTCGTCTTTCCAGCCTTTTCCCGACATTGATTAGCCGATTCCCAGTAAATAGGACTACACGCGCCTTTTGAGACGTGGCCCCGGTGTTGCCGGTGATTTTCTCCACCAGCCTGAATTCGAGCTGTCATTTACCTCAAGTATCGAGATGCCACGTGACCACTTTGTCCGAATCCAAGAAGCATGCACATTCCGGCAAAGAAGGCACGCCGGGTCGCACGCGTCGCGTTACCGCATAACAAGTTGCCCGCTATCCGTACGCGTATATCCGTACACAGCTGCAGATGCCAACACGGTAGCCACACTTGAAACCTGGCTAGAGAGCTCGGAGACTGATGATTCTCTCGCACCCGAGGCGGACTCTGCATCTCACCGGCGTCGAATCTGCTCCATGGAGCGTCGGGGGTCGGGTGCAACTTGCAATCAATCTCCGCTGTTGACGACGGAGTTTTGCTTGAATGGAACAAAGACTTCCGGGCCATCCGACACAGTGGGTATGACCGATGTTTAAGCTACTCGCCGCTCCCCAAAGCCCGTTATGCATGTCTCGAGATGCCAGCTTAGATGAAGCACTGCCCATAATTCTTCCTCGAACATTCTTGGCTGAACAAACAGCGGCCAAAAGCCTGTTCCTCGCCTTACGTGCAGCTGCTATTCTGGCGTCAACTCAGTACATCAACTGCTCCTACACATATTACTTGCTGTCCGAAGTGACACATTCATGAGATATGAATGCTGCTCATATTACTGCAGAGGTAACCAACTCCTTGAGTATCATGTAAAGAACCGTATAACACGACCTTGCTTAGAAAACTCAAATGATTTATACATGTATCCACGCGTTTGGCAGCTGGCACTTTAGACAGACTGTGAATCCTCAAGGTGCGTGCATCTGTAGAGTGGGGCACGCAGCAATCTTCCAATCCTCCGAGTTTGCACCACCTAGGTAACAATTTGACAACCTCGATCGACAACCACATTCGCGCAATTACCTACTTGCTGGCCGGCAGGAAGCCCGCATACATGCATGGACCATATCAACTAGCCAACGGGGTGTTATAGCCGGACGCGAGCATGGCCCGGACACAGTTCATCCCAGCACGCGACTCCCGACATCGCGCAGCTGTCCTCGCTTTGTATCGCGCGCTGGCCAAGACGGCAACAAAGGTTCCCCTGCAGGGCCATATCGGTGATTCTCTCGCTCACTCTAGTCCTATACGCGCGGTACTGCGCCGCCGGTTTGAGAAGAACTCGAGCGATACTAGCCCCAGGCTCGTTTTTGCCGCGTTGACAGCTGGCTACAAGGTGCGAGCGACGCAATACCCGGGCTTTGGTCTTTTGTTCATGCTACTGACTGAACAATTTAGTTTCTCTCATTCCTTCATAAGTCTCAAAATGCGAGCTCGGCCGAATATCGGCAAATCGTGCGATACCTCTCCTCCAGGAAGGAGATTCCGACACAGCAAGCCGGCGCGCCTGCAACTAAGCCAGCCGAACGAAAAGAGCCCCTCCTGATCAAAATATCTGGACCTGGTGAAGCCGCAAAATATACTTCAAACTTGTACCCTCGACCGCTGAATTCCTTGACTCGAACACGGCGCGTCCCCATGATGGCGACTACGGCCGAAGGTCTGCCTTTTCTCCGCACGTCATTCGTGCAGCCCCACGAAATGTCCCGCATGGTCGGGCGTAAGAATTCAATCTTCCAATCAAATATTGCAAAAATCACCGAGATCCAAGACGAACTCTTACCAGACGCTGAAACGGAGGATGAGTGGGAGCGCATAGTCGCGCGGCAGCTGCGCAAGGAGCGTCTGCCGCACGAGGAGACACCGGTCGTCGATGAGACCTACACGTGGAGCCTGCACCTTTCTCGATTATGGCTGGAGTGGAAAATTGAGTCGATATGGCAGGACTGGATTGCGCGAGGCGAGGCTATGCAGCAAATCGTTGACACTGAGCAGAGACTCGCTGATGAAGAGGCTGGAAAAACATGCAAACCTGCACCAACGACTCCAGAGTACGCGAGGCCTCCATCAGCGGGTAATATTTCCGCTCGCGAATCGACTTCTCGAGTACTACCCACGCTCCCGGGTGAAACAACTGGGATGGATGGCCACGACATCTTCGCAACTCCGGCTTGGGCTGCCCACGTCAGGTTGAAGCATAACTCGATGCGGGCGTGGGCCGTCCAACCACGCGGCAACAAAGCGCAGCCTGTGTGAAAACATTGGTTTATAATACATTATACCCCTGTTGATATCTAGAAGCTTAGACACCTGTCAAGTACGCGATTCCCTCGTATACCCTTCTACGATGCTGGTGACAGGAGCAGGAGACGTTGGTTCGACTGAGCGTGTTGGGGTTATCGCCGCCCGTCGTCTCACGTCTCGGGAATTATACCAGATTGTGTTCTTCTTTTCTGTCAGGCACGAATGCTCAACTCTCCAGTCATCCTGCCATCACCAACACAAACATGTCTGCTGGCTCTTAATACGGTTGCCCCACTAATGATCGACCGAGCCTCTAAGGCCTCAGGGACATTGCTGAGCTATCCATGCTCGAGAGCCCAAACCACAGATTGAATGTGTAATCGAATTGCCATGCTGTTCCATGGCATCTTCCGCTTAGAGCGTAAATGCCATAGACCTGGCATTCCGTGGCCTAACCAAGGCTGGATGGATCTCGATGTGCATATTTAATGGCTTCTGCCGCCCAGTGTCTCCGCAGTTTAGCGCGAACTGGCACCTCAGTTAGTAACGAGCATCATGCCGCGCCGTCGGCGTACTGAGGGCGCGCCTACATCGACACGACATTATCGGAAGTCAGAGTATTGGATTTGTGGAACACTAGTAGCGGTCTCGCTGGCGCATGAGCGAGGACTCATATGCAGATAGTCGGCTTGGCCGCCGCTTTGTGTGGCTTGATGACATGCTGTGTATTAAGCCTCTCGTCCTGACACTCTTAGACTCGCTCGCCATCTTGTGCCGCATCACAGCCATGGAGTTGGCCTCACGACTAAGCACCCTGACAGGCAGGCCTTCGGCGATGACGTGCGTTTCTGTCTCGGCGTCGTCGCCATGTAGTCCAACGACTTTTACCGCCAGCCGCGCCAACAAGGAGCAGTTCCTCGCCGCCGTCTCAAGCCTCTGCATCGCCCTCGGCGTCGAGGACAAGCGGCTCGCCATGGCATACGCGGAGCGCGGCGTGTCGCGGGTGCAGGATTCGCGATACGACGCCGTCGTGGGCCTCGGCGCGTCGATCCGCATCAACCGCAAGCTTCACGGCGGCGCGTATGTGCCACATGCGACCGAGGCGAACCTGGCGTGGGCGCTGATCGCACAGGACCGCTTCGAAGAAGCGGACACGCTGCTGGCGGAGAGCTTGGAGGAATGCTCACCACTGCAAGTGGCTTTCAAGTTCTACCCTACTCCAGCGGGAGACCAGGAGATCATCTGCCTTCCTGTGGGCAATCTCGGCCAGGCCTCGCGGAAATCGGACTGCGGCTTGTGACAGTCATCGGGCAACCCGAGAGCGATGAAGTCAAGGCTTATGATACGGTGGTCGATAGCGCAGTTTGGCTCAAAGTTAATCTCATTAGGCCCGGGGCAGTGGAGTGGCTGCTACTAGTTAACTAAGGAATACATATTCATATACAGAGGGAATGTAGGTACTGAAGTGATGTGAGCCTACCTAGTGGAACCAACCTTAAGAACGTATTTCAACCGATTCGCACTACCGACCGCCGTGAGGCTCCACCCACGAGTCGCCATCGGACACAGCCGTCCATGAGCAAGTGCCGACAGAGAGCGGCCAAGACGACGTCTTTTTCGTCGTATCAATCACCCAGCATCGCTCTGCCGGGACTTTCTGTGCAACTACAATCGCCGCCATGAAGACGGAACCGTCAGTGATCGAGTCGCCTCTCGGCAATGTCTATGCGACGGGGTTGGCTGTGGACGCCGCCAAGCCGGTGACAAGCAAGCGGAAGCCGTCGCCGGGCGAAGAGAAAATCGATGGGGAAACAGAAGAGCAGAGTCAGAAGCGCGCGCGTGGCCGACCGCGATTAGACACCAAAGACGAGACTGCTGCCGACGTAAGTGCTACTTGACGGCCGGTGGTCTACCACATCTAATACGAGATAGCGGCGGAGGACGCAGATTCGTCTTGCGCAAAGGGCTTATCGGCATCGAAAAGACAATGCCATTACCAGCCTGGAGGAAAAGGTCAAGGAGCTGGAAAAGAGCAACGCCGATATGAGCCGCGAGTTTCACAGATTTCACGATCTCGTGCTGGCGCAGGGTCTCTTGGATGCATCATCAGAGGCTGCCAACCGATTCAGAGCCGCCACGGACAACTTTCTCCGGATCAATGGCCGGAACGTAGGGGAGACGGGCTACATTTCTCCAGAGGATGAACGCACAACAGTGGTTGACGGCTTTCGAGGCCCACCAGAGGCCAGCTGCGGCTCATCAATTGGAACGCGGAGCTCCCCAAAATCTCAGCCAGATATCTCCGGACACACTCAGTTGGTTCCATCGCCGGGGAATAGGACTTCAGTAGACTCAATGGCCTCTTACGAGGTTGTCGCACAGGCCACGCCGGACAATGCGTCATTCCCGCTCTACGCCGATATGGATGTCGTGCCCGATCTCGCTGGTTATGCAACCATCACTTCACCGTTTGCGACGCTGCCTCTGACGAGCTCTCTGTCATACCATGAACTCTCATTCGGCCGTCGACTGCAGAGGAGGACGACAGAGCGTGGTCTGTTTTTGGCGTCGATGGCGAACCCGCCGCCTGAGCGATACGCCGCCGTATTTGGCTTTTCACTGCTCTTTGAATCTCGGGAAACGATTGCGCGACGTCTATCACAGCAACTATCCAACCTGATCATGCCGTTTCAGGATCAGGCCAACCCACAAAAGGGTCCTCTCGAGGAGAAGATGGAACAGCGCATCAGATTGACTTTTGGGTTCGAAAAGGAGTTTCTGAATGCCGAGGAGATTGAGCTGTATCTGCGCCAGCTTGGAATCAACATCCCCCGGCAAGTGGAGTTTGTTGATGCAGAGGTGGATGTGAACACCTTGACCGATACGATGCCGCCTGTTTTGACAGCCCATGGATCCTTTTCATCCCAATCGTCTGGATATGACAACCAGAATACACATTCTTCTGTTTCTATGCCGCTGAACATGCCCACCAACCATGCGCTACTCCAGCAAATGCCAGTGCAGCCCAATAGCTCTGCTCAGGCCGCTGGCTTCTTGCCTTACATGTGCGCACCTGGCATGGAAAATGCCTGGGGCGCGACTCCATGGCAAAAGCCAAAGCTGACTATCAGTGTGGGAGTCTTGGTCGAAGGTCAGTCTCATCAGGCGAAATTGTTCGAGGTGGACTCTGCTAACAGGCGAACCAGAACTGGCCTCAAGGTCTGTTTGTATGGGCAAGCACCCAGGCGTTCGGGTCAAGGACGTCAACAACGCCATCAAGGTAGCTGCTGGCCTTGTATGAAGGCACTTGATGGCTCAATGACGACTTAACATGTTTTAATTACTACCACTCGACGAACATTTTGTTCTGGGGCGCTGACGGAGTTTTACTATGGCGACTTGACAGCCTGAGCAAATCGATATCCGGCCGTAAATGGCCAAGAAGCAGGCGTTTGAAAATGAGTTTCTTTTTCCTTTTACAATAATAGTTTTTCGGGAAAGCTGGCGCTGCTCATAAGGAGTTTCTTCCCGCCGATCGTCACCGACAGTGCATGGGTACGGCCCTGGTAGGGGTCATTGGCCGCATGATGTTGTGGTTGGAGACAAGCGACTAGAATTGGCGCGATCCAGTACAGTACATGGCAATGCCTCGCATACTTATTTATATGAAGCATACAGGGCCCAAATTTGAATGTTGGATATCCGTGCTTTCTTGAATCGAAGGCTCTGCTTGCGTGTTTGACTTGCCCACCTACCTACTTGCCTACCCAAGCGAGTACCAAAAAACATGGCCGATTCTCTCACAGGCATTCTACCAAATGGTGGCCATGTTTTTTTTTTTGGTACCCCCTTGCTACCCTACGTGCCTACCTACCTAGTGGGAGGAGGGTGTTTTTGGATATAGCTAAAATACACTGTTAAATCTCTTCTATATTTTTGCCGTCTAGTGAGCATATTAACACCTTAGAGATATTTTTAATGGCAAAAAAAAACGTGTTAGAAGCTCTAACATGTCGACTAGATGGCAAAAACACATGTGTAAACTGACATGGTATTTTCGCCCCCCCTCCCGTGTAGGTATGTACCAGTAGATAACTGTCAACCCCAGCTTGCCAGCCGCTACTACCCCAACATCTTGGTGTGGGCGGGGGCTGGGGGCATCCTGGTATCTCATCAACGGCGCTATGTGGCAGTTTTACCTAATCTAATAACTTCAGGGTACCGGAACCGAGACATTGCCTCTACTTCGTACATCGCCGTCTCGGGCGTGCCGATCATATACAGCAGCATATAAACCCCTATGAACCTTCTTTGATAGAGTACTCTGATACTCAGCAGCCGACATGTATTCTGAGAAGCACGGCTCGGGCGGCACCATCACGCCTCGAATCGTCATCCACGGCGGCGCAGGCAACATTGTCCGGCATGGCTTCCCGGTCAACAAGTACGAGCAGTATAGAACAGCACTTCTTGGGATTGTGCGTTGACAATGATCTATTTACGCACAAATATAACGGCATTTCCGCTGACGACTAACCGACGCCGCGATGCAGATCACAAGCACGCATGCGTACATGACCACCACCATGAGCGACCCCAAGGACAGCAACGGCCCCCGCTCCACACCAGGCCCGCGCCGTCCCTCGGCGCTCGAGGTGGCCACGCACGCCGTGGTGCAGCTCGAAGATAACCCGCTGTTCAACAGCGGCCACGGCGCCGTCTTCACGCGCGACGGCACCAACGAGCTCGAAGCCTCCGTCATGGTCTCGCGGGGCTTTAAGAAGCGCGGCGTCGGCGTCATGGGCCTGCGACACGTGCGCAACCCCGTGCTGCTCGCGCGCGCCATGCTCGAGCACGGCGAGCAGGACCTTGGCGGGGGCGGCATCGGCCGGCACGAGTCGCAGCCGTTGTCTCTTATCGGCAGCAGCCTGGACGCGCCGTCAGCGCAGGGCCACACGCAGCTCTACGGCGAGGCGGCTGAGCAGCTCGCCCGTGGCTACGGCTGCGCCATGGTCGAGCCGAGCTACTTCTTCACGAGGCAGCGCTGGGACGAGCACGTGCGCGCGCTGCAAAAGGAGCGCGATGGGAGGGCGGCGAGCGCTACGTGGGCGGCGGACGAGTACCTCCCGCAGGGCACGTGCGGCGCCGTCGCCATGGACGAGCACGGCGTTGTGTGCGCGGCGACGAGCACCGGCGGCTTGACCAACAAGCTGACAGGCCGCGTCGGCGACACGCCCGTCCCAGGCGCGGGGTTCTGGGCTGAGGAGTGGACGGAGACGGGCGACCCAACAGGCACTACGACGACGACGGCATGGGAAATGCTGGTGCGCTCCGCGCGCACACCGATTGAGTTGACCGGCTCTCTGCGGGGCTTCCTCGCCGACTGCATGCCGACACCGTTTCTGTACACGCCCGTCGCTGTCGGCGGCGGCGGCGGCGGCGGCGGCAGCGCGCTGACGACGACCAGGTGCCTGGCCGCGTCGGGCACCGGCAACGGCGACTCCTTTTTGCGCGTCAATGCCGTGCGCACCGTCGCGGCCATGGCCCGATGGAAGCCCGAGACGGGCGCCGCGGCGCTGCGCGCGGTCGTCGGGCCCGGGGGTGAGCTGCAGCGCAGCGCGGGCGACCGCTGGGGCGTCACGGGCGAAGGCGAGGGCGGCATGATTGGCATCGAGGGCGTGGTGACGCGCGACGAGCGGGGCGTGGTGGTGGAGGCTCGTGGCGAGATTCTCATGAGTTACAACGCCGGCGGCATGTATCGTGCGTGGATCGATGATGAGGGAAAGCCGGCGATGAGCATATGGTCAAACACGACTCATGATGAGATGCCCGAGGGCGATCATTTCGATTGAGGTGAACGGATATGTTATCGACGGGGACTATGGGAGTTATGGCCAGTATATTAGATAACACGGCTCGTTTCAGCACTATGCTGGATTATCTGATAAAGGGCAAAGTTTCATGTTGCTTAGCTCAACTTAAACCCTTGGTGACAAGACGCGGGTTGACAACTTGACGAGTGGAGCGCTGAGGTCCTCTCAATAGACCCTTCCAAGCGATGAAAAGGCTTATAACATTTTGCATGACCAGTAATCGGGTGCTAAGCAGGTACTTCCAATCAATTCCGAGAAGCGATTGTCACTATCATACGTGGTGAATAGCTGTCAGAGCTCTTTTATGTAAGTGGCTTTGGAGGCAGATATCAACATTAGAACGAACTTGCAGCAGAGCGCAGTCATCACTGTGTAATGTTGGGCATCGCATTCTGCATCTCTCGCGTGGTTTTACTTTCTCAATCAAACTGCATATTGCTTGGGAGCCCGTGGTGCATGGCCGACTTGCACCACTCGGACAGAATAAGTATGATGAGATGTGGTCAGTAGAGTTCATATAACCTAGACTGACAGTCTCTACACCGATGCCAGCGTCCAACTGGCAAGTGCGTGTTAGTCACACCTTGGAAATGAGAAGATGGTCTTCAGCGGGCAAAGGTTATTTTGATCATTTATTACGAGATATGCTAAGCGGACCGATTCATCCTGCTAGGCAGACTATGTTGCAGACTTGGGAGTAGCCAATAATAGCGGCACCAGCAGTACCAGCGCCTAACCACATCAAGCACGCCGGGAAATGAGAAGCTTGCGGGACACCCTAAAAAGTGCTTGTTCCTTTGATTCTTACTTACGAATTTTGAACTAAATAGTGTCGCGACTCGGACTTGCTCCCTTGAACCGAACCGTAACGATGGGCTTCAGAGTCATGCCTGCGGGCGAGCAAGACGCCGCACGGTCGGTGGCGATTGAAAAGGTGGCTTACAGTCGTGATGCCATCAGTCACATCATTTTTCCCGGCGCTGATGGTAACGACTCGGATGCCGCACGGGAGAAGTCGATGCTCCAGAGCCTCCGCGCGGATCCAGAGTCGTGCTTATGGATCCAGGTGGTCGATGAGGACCGGATCGCGCAGGGCTTGCACGGCATGGTGTGCTTTGGCATGGGTTACCTTTGGAAGTCGGCGCCGCCGCCGCCGACCAAGAAAGTCTGGGGTCCCGGGTCCAACCCGGAGGCGTGTGAGCAATTCTTTGGTGGAATGACGAGGGAGTGGAGTGAGCGGATGGGCAACAAGCAGCATCTCTGTAGGTGATTGCCAGTGGCATATCACTTGAAATGCTGGGCTTCAGGCTGACTCCGTTGGCTTTTCTAGACTTGAAGCTGCTTCATACAGACCCGGCATATCAGAGACGAGGCGCGGCGTCGATGCTCTTGCAGCATTTCGCGGACGAGGCTGACAAGCACGGCCTGGAGTCGTATCTCGAGGCTTCGGATGAGGGACGGCCGCTGTACGAAAAGTTTGGCTACCAGACGGTCCAAGTCTTGGTGACTGATTTCAGCGAATGGGGTGGCCCTGACAAGGTTGAAAACTGCCTGATGCTGCGAAAGCCAAGACCGAGTAGCTAGTACTAGTGAGGGATCGAAAAGGAGGCAATGAAGGACGTATAGATATGTACATATTGCTTCAAGGCCCAATAGATAGTATATCGAGTAAGCATTATTCCCTGTTTCCCGTGAGGCTGCAAATAATATGCCTGCTGCTGCATAACTGATGCGGCGCGGCAGAGTACTGGTAAATCTCAGCCGTGGCGTTGAGGGTGACGTGGCAAAAGAAGCCGGGCCGTGAAGGTATGATTAAAATCTTGAGATTTGTTGGAGAGGGATTGTTTGGTTGATACTACATGATCTGCCTTTGTATCCGTTATTCCTTTCAGCAGCTTTTTCCCTTGCCTTGCCGAACGCTTGTTTGCGGGCCTAGCAACCTATAACGTTAGTTCCCAGTAACCAATACGAGATGCACTGGCCAAAGGAAGTTAAGTGGAAGCATGTGAGACTGTCAAGGACGCCCTGCAGCAACGTAGACAACTAACCGGATTAGTCTCCATGTCGCGAATAGCTTGCGCTAGAGTCCAAACTAGAGAAAATCTTGTGCGAGAAGCTGAATGCTGTTTTGCGGGCGCTGACGCAAAAAGACGGGTGATAGTACGGCGGGTCAGCCTGCGCCACGGTGGGAAAAAAACAGACAACTGATGAACTGGGCTCGCTTAACATCAGCGTGAAAGATCTTGATAAATTTCCAAAATATTCGTCACAGACTTCATCAGCTAGTTATTTTTTTTTCTGTGTCGTGGACGTGACTACCCGTACGCTAATACCTGTTCCTGGTTACTTTGGCAGCCTTTTCGTCACCGCTGGCAAACTATCAGGGATCTCTCCACTACAAGGGAGCCTGGAGCCACTAGGTACACCCACTGTAAATAGGCAGCCTATAACCAGGCAATCAGGCAGCGGCTAAGCAAAAGGCAGCGTTGCCCAGCCCAGCTCACAGACGATCAAACCAACATTGATCGAATTTTCTCCTCTTCCTTATCCTTTCTCTGACGATTGACGACGACTCGACGACCCCTGACGACATAATCAATTCCCATTTCACCCAACGACGCTCCCTGCACACAAGCCCTCAACATGGAAAAGCTGCAGCTTGCCCGCGCACACGCTGCCCGCGCCGAGGCCGACGGCGCCGCTCGCCAACAACTTCAGCAAACGCAGCAACAACTGCAGCAGCAGCAGCCACGCCAACGGTCACAGTCGCAATCACAGTCGCTGTCGCCATCGCCTCCACCACCACCACATACTCCGCGGGTACAGCGCAGCCATGTCGACCTCCGTCACCAGGCGCACTCTCGTCCTCAGACTCCTCCGCCCTACTCGGGCCCGTCCGACCCGACCGCATCTGCGGCCATTGAGCAGCCCAGCGTCGACGACAGCTATCCGCACAATGGAACCATGGCCGCCAAGGGCTTCCCGCAGTACCCAGGTCTGCCCAAGGTTGACTACCGCATCTACTCGCCGCCGCTGTTCAAGCTCTCCTCGGACCTGACGACGCTCACGTCAAAGGCCGAGTATCTGTCCAGCAACGCCGCCGCCCTCGTCACCCTCATCCGCACCCAGGCCTCGGTCCCGCCCAAGCCCTACATTGTCGTCAAGGGCAACCGCGGCCGCAAGGTCGATTTCGAGGTCAAGCTCAACCTCATGGCCCTGCTTATCCCCGAGGACGGCCGCGCCCGCATGGACTACATCCGCTGTGTCGGCCACAACGAGGTCGCCTACCGCGGCTCCACCCGCCCCGACGTCCTGCCCGAGGTCGGTGACGGCGGCCTCGACGAGTGGTGCCGCCGTTTCGTCGAAGACCCCGCCGGTATCAAGAGCTTCACCCTCGAACGTGTCGTCGCCAATCTTGACGTCGGCTGGATCGACGGCCAGATGCGCAGCCTCGTCGCCTCGCTCAAGTACAAAGGCAACGTTGAAATCACATTTGTCGTCACCCACAGCAAGATTACCGTGCAGAACCCCGACAAGGTCAATCAGTTCTTCACCTCGGTCACCAGCCTCTTTGCTGGCAAGAACAAGTACGAAGTTGTCAAGTCCGTGTGGCCTTTTGCATCGTCTCGCAGTGGAGAGCCCGGCCGCAAGTGTGCCGTTCAAACAGAAGAGACGTGGTGGAGGGAATGGCGCGGCCCTATTGGCTATGCTATCGCTCAGAAGCGCCAGGGCTGGGTTACCGTCGAGGATAAGCTCGAGGCCGTCATGGAGGGCAAGGGCAGCAACATGGCCCCGGTGGACTGGGGTCATGTCGAGAATGCACAATAAGCACCGGCAAACCGGGCATCGCTCACAGAGTGTCGTTGCAGATTCAGCGCCAATTGCTGCGCCCACGTGCTGCATTCAATGAGGGCCGGCAAGCGAGTCTAGACGCTCTATTGCATTCTTGCATCCAACATCCACCTCGGTGACCTGACTTGGTAGTCAGCAATTTTTTTTTTTACGAAAATCCCTACGGCTTCCTCATTTATGTATTTCGCACGATGAAAACAGCCACCAACTCGGAAAAGGAACCGGAAAGAGAAACGCCTGCAATTCTGGTGTGCAGATGGCGCGAGCGGGGGGGGGGGGGGGG